>CANUEP010104567.1:0-70601 GCA_947857235.1 Jatropha podagrica
AAAAAAACTTACAACAACAAAAAAAAAAAACACCACAAAAAAAAAAAAAAAAAAAAAAAAAAAAAAAAAAAAAAAAAAAAAAAAAAAAAAAAGCAAACAATAAAATACTAAAAATCATAGAGATAGATAGATAAAGAGAGAGACTTACATCCATCCTTGAGATTCTCTTGTCTGAACTGATTGGGTACGTGGTTGAGAGATTTCCCAGATGCAGAAGGGGCTCTGAAACATCTCTGTTGAACATGTCTCTGTTTTCTTGAATTAGTTAAGAAGAAGAGCTTTGTATTGGGGAGGAAAGAGGATTTCGGGAGCCCAGAAGAAGGAATCGCTAGCTCTGGCGTTGAGGCTGAGATTTGCGATAGGAGAGAGGTTGCCATAGCAATGATTGATTTCTGGTCTCAATGGAAACACACTCTCTTCAATTACTTGACTGTAGTGCAGGAAAGGGCCGATAGGGAAGCTTGAGGTTTTTGTGCATTTGGTAATTTTCCAGGTTTAATTTTGTCTTCTTTTGGTGTCAAATTGATTTGGGTAGAATTACACTAACTTTTATATATTCAATTAAAATTAATTTTAAAATAAGTTCAAAAATTTTAGAGTCAAATAAAAAATTAAAAAATAATGAAAAATTAAAAAGTAAAATATATCAATTTTTTCTGAAATCATTATTTTTTTAAAAAAAAAACTTATCACACGCTCCTCTTTGCTGTTATATAAATGAGTTTGGTAGTGATACTCTTTGTTATTAGTAAAAAATGTATGTTGAATAAATTTGAAATTTAGATAGTTAAAAATTCACATGTACCTTATCTATTTAAGATATATTTTCAATAGGTTTTTCAATGAATACAGATGGTTAATATTTAAACAATTCAGAGATGTAATAAATTAATTTTCTTCATTATATTATAGTCGTTATGGGTGAGACGTAGTAAGTTAATTTTTAAAAATGAAAATCGGTGCTGGATACAATTAAAATGAGAAGTTTTGAGTTTCTAAGGCAAAGTTCCCTTTGCTTTCTTATAGTTTGTACAATTAGTGTAACTTTCCTCTGATGGTTTGTAAGAATTTCAAATCTTTAAGGTATGCTTCAGCAACCTTTATTTATCGTAATATTTGGGAGCATCTAGGTATTTGTAAACTAAAATTTAATGCAATGGGACTTCAAAAGGGAAACCAGGTGCTATGGGTATTAGAGGGGTACTTAGAAATGAGTTAAGTCTAGTTGTTTGTATTTTTATAAGTCAATTGGTATTTTAGACTCGAATGAAGTAGAGCTTTTTGCTATTTTTTATGTTGCAAAATTATTTTAGTCCTTACCCTATAAAAATTCACCTTTGATTAGAGTCTGACTCAAAAAATACAATTTGTTGGGTGATTCAGAAGCAAATGCGTCCTTGGCAATGGTGGGAACACTTTAATAAGTTTGATATAATAGTGTCTTCTTTGAAGCAGGTGGAATTTCACCACATAAACAGAGACGGTAATAATTTTGCTGATTGCATGTCTAAAAAAGGAGTTTAGGCGATTACACCATTTATAGCTTGGATATAATTTGAATTTAGCTTAGTTTTTAGATATTTTTATTATGTTCTTTACTCGCTAATTCTCTTTTATCATTTCTCATCTCAAGAAATGGGATTGATTGTTGATACAGTTATAGATTAGTGAACCTCTTGTTTTGGATCTTGTTGTATTTAGTTAGGTGAATATTGATGTTTTGATTAGGTTTTTTACTTATATTATTCAAGTTAGGTTGGGTGTAAATGGGGGCCTATTGACTCGGTTTATTATTTGGATAAAATAAGTTTTTCTGTACAGCTTAAAATTAGAATTAATATAATTTGATCCTTTTGCTGATAAAAAAAGATATTTAAACGAGTTCGAATATAAATATTTAAATAGATATTTAAATGATTTTAGAATATATATGAATAGTAAAATTTTAAAAGATCAATAGTATGTTATATTTTAAAAGATTTTTAAAATCTTTAGATTAGAGGATTTTTAAATGTCATAATTGAATATCATCAAATTTATATGCATTTTATAAGAGTCTGAATTGAATAACACACAATTTTAATATACTTAAAAGAATTTAGATTGAATGTCATTAAAATTTTAAAATCTTTTAAAATTTAATAAATTCTTGATTTGATACACCTCTTAGTAAGAGGTTTGAATATGATTGAAATTTAAAATTTTTTGAAATCTACTGGAATATTAATTTAATACTTTCTCCTAAGTATCTTCGTCTGTTTCATTTGTCGAGAACATAAATACTACCTCAATTCTATATTATTTGTCACATTTAGAATATTACATTTCTAAAAAAAATTATTAAATTTATCTAAATTATGATAAATTATTAAATAAATTGATCATATTATCCTTTATTTAATAATATTTTTTAAAAAAATCATTAAATTGAAATAATAATTAATATTCATACAAAAAGATAAACATAAAAAAATATTTATTAATTTTTAAAATCACAAATATAATAAATATTTTTAAATAATTTAATTTTTAAATATAATAAATATTATAAAATAGAGACAATAAAATATACTATACATGCAGTAAAATTTATTAGACGGGCTTAATTTCTAAAAGTCAGCTGAGTAGGAAGAGAAATTGCTTAGACACGTGATCACGGCTTTACCGAGTTCTCCAACGAGCTTGGTCCTTTATTTTATCTGCAACTTGGCCAAATCCCCACCCACCATTGTCATCAACTCAGCTCGTTAATTTGAAAGCAAAAGCAGTTGTAGCAGCTCATGACAAGGACATAAATTCGTTGGCTGTTGCACCAAATGATAGTTTGGTTTGTAGCGATCAAGTCTATTGAGACATTAAAATAAAATTTTTAAAAAAAATTTATTATAAATTTTTTTTAAAATTTTATTTATCAATTATATATTAAATGATTTATAATTTTGTTAATTATTTAAAATTTTGAATGTTATACTTATGCAAATGAAAAATATTACTTTTACGAAATGAATTAATTCACTCATCTAACATGGAAGAAAAAATTCATATCATTTCAAACCTTTCAAACGATTTCCTTTTAAGTTACAAATTTTGCGAATATCAAATCCTTCTCTAATTGCAGACTCATTATATAAATTTATCCCTATGTTTATAAAAATTTTTTTGTAGTATACTCAATTTTTACATTTGTCTATACACTTTAATTTATAAAACTGTAATTATTGAACACTTTAATTTATTTCACATAACAGTTTAATTTGTAAAATTAAATAAATTAAGATAGTTGAAATATATAAAAATTATTATTTCAAAATTTTTATAATCACATATCAAATCAAACATTGTTATTGCTAGTGTAAGGAAGTCTAAGGTTTATTTCAAAAAGTAAAATTTAGGATGTCACAGAATCAAATTAGAACTTAAAATAATATAATTTTTTTTCAACCTTTAAAAGTTAAATTATGTACTTATAAAAGCACAAATAGCTTCTCTCTTTTTTTTTTTTTTCTTTTCCCTCTTGATTTTCTCTTGCTTTGACTCAAAAATAGAAGTTCTCGAGAAGCTGAAAATCTCCCGTCTTCTCTGAAGCACAGAACGACGAATCTATGACTACAAAAGATTTAAATAGAAATTAAATTACTTGAAAATTTTGAATCTCATGAATGAAACAAATGCTAAACATTCCTTTTGAAAATTTAAAATATGAAATTCATTTGTGAATATATTTTTAGTGTTTGATATGATTAATTTAAAACATATAATTTAATTGAATTTTATATAATCATGTATGGAATAAATTATAATTGAAAATTCATTTACTTTTATTTTTTAAAATATTTTTAAAAAAGTAATTTCATAAAAATAAATAATAAAATATCAACAAAATTATGTTATGCAATATATTATTTTATATTTTATCAAAAAATTATGTTATGCAATATATTATTTTATATTTTATCAATAAAAATATTAATAAAATTATTGCATTTAATTTAGTGATAAATTAATATTTAACTTGAATTTCTTTTCTAAAAAATAAAGCAATACTAAAAAAATATTAAAATAAAAGATGAAAAATGTTAAAATATAAAAAGACACAATAATAAGAAAACATTTTTGTAAAAAAATAAATCTTTTAAATAGTTTTGGTCAAATTTAAAAAAACAAATAAGTTGAAAAAATAAAAAATTGAAAATTTGACTATGTAAAGGGAAAATATTAGTTTTTTTATAAAAAGTCAGATTACTTAATTTTATAAAATTTATTTAAAAATTTTATCAATTTATTTAAAATTTAATATAATTATATTCAATTCCATAGAATTGAATTTATAGGATTAAAATCTAATTCAAATGGAGTATGGACTGTAGTTTAATAAATTCGAAAAACTCGAGGGCCAAAGTGAACTTTCATCCTCAATTCCTAACAGTAATACATTAACAACGTCAAATATTGTTGTAAACCCCAATGGCCCAAGAGCCCAATGTTGTTAGAAAACCCATGCCCAACCTTCGGCACTTTGGGCTTTGGGAGCAGCCTCGGGCCATGCATACGTTCCAAGTTCCAACCCACCTATCATACGTGGATTTGACATGGCACCGCCGCTATTGCAGGCGAAATGACGTGGCTTTGCGATTGCTACGGCTGTTTGACTTTTGGCTTTTACATTCAGGTCCGCAGTCAACAGTCAACGATGTCGCAAAATTCACATGTGGTTTTTTTATACAAACAGTAAAATACAATTTGAATTTTCAATTTTGATTTTGGACTGACTTATTATATTTATAGCACAATGTATTTGGTTAAAAAAAAAAAAAAAAAAAAGATAAGATCAGACACATAGTTTAGATGCCATCTCATCACAAAATTAAATTTTTCAGAGAAAAAAGAAAGTCGAAATTGCTTGAGAATTGAGTGAAATCGGAGGAGGAAAATTCAAAACAACCAGTTACCAATTCACATTAATTAATATTGAAATGGATTTATATGTAGTTTCTTCCACATAATTCCTGAAAGTTCCAACTGGTTTCCAAGAAAATTGTATCAAAACAAGGAAGGAAGAAGAAAATTTGACTACCACACGAGGGAAGAAAAGCACAATGGTAACCTTAAGTTCTGGTTTTCTTGCATGTGCAGTTCAAATTTGATTATGTGAGCCATGACTTCAACAACTGGTATATTCTTTTCTCTTAAATCTATCTTTCCATTTGCTCTAAAATACAAAATCTATCTTTCCAAGTAATCAATTTTAGTATTATAATTATTAAATATATTTATATACCTTATATTCGATTTTTCATTAATTTTATAACTAATTAATTGCAACAAATTAATCTATATCTATATTATATATAAATGTCCGAATATAACAAAATAAAGAGATTTTTAATATCACCCTTATTAAAATTTTGAATATTTTAAAATAATCTTAGTCATAGTCAATTCAAACATTGCATTTTATACCAATAAGTATTTCGATGAGTGATTTAATATTTTTTTCTATTAAGTAAATTAAGGGTTCGATTCTCATGGATGAAGTAAATTCTCACTAGCAGCACTTTGTCCTTTCTCAGGTTGACCCGATGTGAGCAGACTTTATTTCAACCCCAATAGGCTCGAGATACAAGTGGTTAGGAAAAAAAAGGAAAATTACATTTATTATTTGATTGGATATGATTTTTAAAATTTATTTTTAAATAAATACATATAGATAATAAAAAAAATACTTTTTTTTCTCTTCTTTATATGGTTGTAAGAAAAATTGTGAATTTATTTGACGAGTATATGACGTTTCTTTTATGTAATCTTTTTTTATTATTTAATTAATCTATTTATTTTAAATTTGCAATTTAGATTAATAGATAAATAAAATAGTCAAATAAATTATTAACTAACCAATATTGAATCCTAACACGATTTACTTTATAATTTTCATTTATTGATTACTTTTTTTTTTCATTAAAGTTAAATTTAATTAAATTATAGCATTTTTAGGGTTGTTTTCAAAATTATCAAACATCCTCTTCAAAAAAGAATTATCAAACATTAAGTATATTTACACTAATTTTCCTTGAGAAATTTATACATGAATGTCAACTCTTATTAAACTCTTTTATTGAAATTTATTATATTTTAATTGTAAAGTTTAGCGACTTTTGAATTTTTATAATTTCCTATTCAAATTTTATTCTTTTTTTATTTTGTGTCAGTGTAATTATTATTTTCAATTAATTCTTATTAAAATAAAATAAATTTTTTAGCATAATTAATTATTAAAATATATCATTTAAAATAAAAATTTTATACTTAAAATTTTTAAAATATTTAACTATATTTATTAAATTAAATTTGATCATTACAAATTATGAAAAATCATTTATTGATAAATAAAATAAATAAATATTATAAATTAATTTTAATAAAAAATATAAATTTATTGTAAAGTTGTATATGCACTTACCACTAAACTATTCCATGATGTGCATGTAATAATCTCGGCTAATATCAATAAACTAATAATTTTTGGCTTAATGACTTTAAAAAACCATGAATTTTGGTCTTTTTAACAATTTTAATCAATTTCTTAACAATTATACCTTATAAATTTTCAGTCAGTAAGTAACATATCATGACAAGGGTTCCACTAACGGCCACATTAGCATTGTAATAAGGTGTTGATTGATAGAGGCAACAATTGTTAAAAAAAAATTATTTGGTAGTATCAATTGTAACAGTTAAAAGAATGGGCAAAAATAGTTAAAAATGCCAAAATTCATATTTTTTTTTGTCATTAGGCTCAACAAATTATATTTTAATATTGTTAAAAAATTATATTTTAATATTATATAGATAAAAAATTAAAAATATATAAAAAATAAAAATATAACAAACATTATCAGCACACATTTTTTTAAAAGGGATTAATTATAACAAAACCACCAATATTCTTCTTAACAAGAATCTAATTTTTATATCCGAACTAAATTTCATTATATCTGACTATTCCTTTACTTTGCATCAAATTAATTACTAAATAAACTAATAACCGACTTTATTTGTAATGGCATCTATCAATATTTGTTGGTTTAAATATCTCAATTTTTATAATATATGAAATTATTTTTCTTTAAATATTAAAAAAGGATTCAAAAAAAAAAAAAAAAATCTATATAGTGATTGATTCCCATGCAAAGGACCTAACTAAGTTTACAAATTGGGTAAAATGATTAAGTATGAGATTAAGGTTAGAAAGATGTTAAGCAATCGGCCATAGCCTAAGTTTCTTACAAACAACAAATGGACTTATTTATTAGGGCCATTACATAATTAAGATTCATGTCAATTTCATTAAAAATGGTGTGTGGGAAGATATCGTGAAGAAGATAACTAAATACAAAGTCATATATTCATATTCAATGAAAAAAGTTTATCTTTTCCCCCCAAAAAAAAAAAAAAAAAACGTGTTTGTATATAATATAATATTCTGACAAAGAATCTTAAAAAATATAATCATTTAAAAGCGGGATGATTTTAATTTTATTTTTTTTTTTGAAATTAAAACTTTTAAAATCAAAATCGGGATCATGGTTACTCTTAAATGAAATCCTTCCAGAATAGAATAAATACTTGCAAGAAACATTTTAATCGCATGACATGCTATTCTAGATAATTGACTAATTAATATTTTATTAAGTAAATGCAAATCATGTCTCACGTTCATAAATTTTAATCTTACAAGATTCAAGTTTGCGTTTTCATCAAATTATTTAAAATTATACTAAAACAAATGCTCTAGTTTTCATTCTTTATATATATGTATATAAGAAAATAATTTAATGCTCTAGTTATTTTTTTCTCTCTCTTTGCTTTTTTATTTTTTTTTAAGATTAATCTCGAGGCTTATCCTCTTTAGAAATTTATAATCAACAAAATAAGGAATAATTACTAACTCACTAATCACAATCACATATTAATAAATTAAATAGCATTCCTTTCCAAGTAATGGATTGGAAGAGTTTGAATTGAATAGAATTGCTACATCCATCTTCCTTTAGGCCTAAATACCATTTAACGTCACAACAACAGTCTTCCTCTTCCTCTTTGTTAGGTCATCTCAAACTCAAACTTCTCCACATCTACACATGTGCTTAAACCTACCTTATTACAACACTAAACCATCACTCTTTAATTGCTGTTTTAATTAAAATATAATAATAAAAG
The DNA here is from genome assembly GCA_947857235.1 of Jatropha podagrica. Taxonomy (NCBI): domain Eukaryota; kingdom Viridiplantae; phylum Streptophyta; class Magnoliopsida; order Malpighiales; family Euphorbiaceae; genus Jatropha; species Jatropha podagrica. The sequence continues at coordinate 8,218 of CANUEP010104567.1, forward strand.
TTGCATTTTTTATTTAATGGGTTGAGGTGTTAAGGCCTTTAGAGCCACTACATGTTCAACTGCAAAAAGGGTTGCGTGGCAAAATACAGCATCAGCAATATCCACGTGGCATTTTGTAGGAGATTCCTAGCAAATGGACGGGTTTGATGTGGTTGTTATCCAATTGATTGTCGGTTATCTTTAGCATGTGAAAGCAGCCAAAAGGATGTGCCACGTGGCTTTCTTTGATAAGAACAGCGCGTTGCGTGCCGTATGTCTTGACAGTTGCGCGTCGGTGAAGGAGTGAAGCTACAGCCGTCCTCTCTCACTACTGAGGACTGTACTGGCTAACTATAATTCTTGTATACCATAAATACCCCCTTCTGGCATATACGGTCTTTTTTTTTTTGAAAGATATACGGTCTTTTGTTTGATTCTTCTACCATACTCGTTATATTCTTTTTTTTTTTTTTCACTAAAATACTTTTATGCCCATAAATGAGATTGACAGTTTCCCCAAATAATATTTAATAATAATTTTTTAAATATATAAAAATATAAAAATAAATAAATTATTATATAATATTCAATTAATTTTTTTCTTATTAAAATTATATTCACAGACGCACCATTATTCAATATATTATATATTATATCTGAAAGTTTAATTATGTAAAAAAAATTTATAAATTAATTTATCCATTGATTCTTTTTTAATATAATTAAATTAATTTATAATTTTAGTACCAGTTATAATATATGATAAAACAATCACATTTATAAGAAAGAACACTTTCTCAACTTTTGTATTTCTTTGAATATGAGTCATCAATTGTTAATTTTATTTTTCATATGAATATGAAAATGCTTATTTCAAAATTTCAAAAAATTTTGAGTTAAATTCTAACAATTAATTGCAGATATAATATTTTTTAAGCAATAATAAATATGAAATGAGGAAGAATATGTATTTTATTGTTACCTTTTTATACTAAAAGAAACCCTAATTTCTTACCGGAAAAAAAAATTCTAATTACTATTGGTTATTTTAATAACAAATTTTTTCAAAACTTTAAAATCACTTCTATAAAACTTGAGGGGCAAGTAGGTATTTTCAGAGCAAGGAAGTAGCAAGCAATTTCTAGAAAACAACGAGAGTAACCATGAGATTATCGTTGGACACGTGGCAAATAACGGGATGTTCTTGAGCGGGCTGGGCTGAGCTGTCTTTCTTTCTAGACAGATAACCAACAAGAAACTAACAAAATCAAGCATATAAAGTTCAAAAGCTCACACAAAAGCAAAGTTAAAAACGGAAAACAATTAGCAAACCGAATACTTGTAATCATATTCGCCACGCAATTGCTTAAGCGCGTGGACGCGTGGAATGTTTAAGGAGTCAACTAAAAAACTTGAGAACTAACTGGGAAGTAGAGGACGTTTACTTGTAGAGAAAGACTGGCTGCTACTAGAAAATATTAAACAAGTTTAAATTTTATATGAAAGAAAATTAGAATTTTATATGAAAAAATGAATTTTTCTTAAATGGTGGCTATATCTCATATTTTTGAAAATTATTTTAAAAAAGAAAATCAACTAACTAATTTTTAAATATTTTAATAATAAAAATTGATATTTGGATATCGAGTTGCTATTGAGAAATTTCAATGCACTTGTCTGTGAATTATATAATTCTTTCATTTATTAGATATATAAAGATAACTTTTTCTTAAAATAATCAAATTCATAAAAATTGTTATAATCGAAAATATTTGAGTTCAATACCTTTCACATCGTATATCTTTTATAAAAAATAAAGTGGCCAACTAAACTATATAAGATTACTAAATCTAATTTGCATAAATTTATGTCTAATTTGAGTAATAACTTTGATTTCGATACTTAAAAAGCGGAAAATTTTCAATAATTTAAAATTAAAAATTCATAATTTCATGATAAGTTCCATTGTGAGGAAGAAATACCCACAAATATATATATATTGAGAGAGAGAGAGAGAGAGAGAGAGGAAGCTAAGTAAATGAAACAATCTTGCAAGATACCCCAACAGCTCAATTGCTTAGTGTGCAAAACCAAAAGAATGAGATGATTATCCAATAATTAAAACACAATCTCCCTGGTTGCTGACCCAGAAACTGAAAGCGTGCTCCACACGTCCAAAACACTGTAACTTGCCCAATAAAATAAATCCTTTGCTCCCTCCTATTTTTACTACTACTATTCCTCACCACCAATTTGTTGGTTAAAAACGCAGGCGTACCATTGTTTTGACTTGGAATTAGTCCTCCAAAAAGCTCAGTCTCCACACCCACGCCTTCTTCCTCTCTCTCTCTCTATTTCTTAGTTGACCGACTTCACTCCCTCCACCAACTCTCCCACTCCACCCCCACCCTCTCTATATATAAACCCTTCTCCCACTCCTCACTCCCACAACTTTCTTTACTCTCTAAAGACTTTTCCCTTTTACCCATCTGTAGAAATCGACAAATCTTTTGTCTTCTTCAAGACTCAAGCAAATCCATTCTTGGTTTCGTTCTTTTGCACAAGCTTCTCAAGAATTCAAGAATCAAGAATCAAGAAATCGATTCTTGGCTTTTTCGCTCTCCTTTCTCACATACGTACATAAGTTATCTCTTGCTAATTCAAGAATCAACAAGTTATGGCTCTTGAAGCACTGAATTCACCCACCACAGCCACTCCTTTCAATTATGAGGATACTTGGACCAAAAGAAAACGCTCCAAGAGGCCTCGTAGTGAATCACCTCCTAGTGAAGAAGAGTATCTCGCTCTTTGCCTCATTATGCTTGCTCGCGGTGGCTCCACCAGTCCCACCGCCGAAGAAACCGCATCTATATCCCCACCGCCACCGCAACCGCCAGCTTTGAATCTCTCTTACAAGTGTACTGTTTGCAACAAAGCTTTCGCATCTTATCAAGCTCTTGGTGGACACAAAGCCAGCCATAAAAAGTCCTCCTCTGATTCGGCCGCTGCCGCTGCCAACGACAATCATTCAACCTCTACCGTCACGACCACAGCCGCCATCGCCGCAACTACAGGTAGAACCCATGAGTGTTCTATCTGTCATAAGACCTTCCCCACCGGTCAAGCCTTAGGTGGCCACAAGCGCCGGCACTATGAAGGACCTGTTGGTGGGCACAACCACAGCAGCAGTGCTGTAACCTCATCGGAAGGTGGCGCCAGCCAAAGTCAAAGTCAAAGCCGCGGCGGTTTTGAATTTGACTTGAACTTGCCAGCTTCGCCGGAGTTATGGTCAGGCAACAGAGAGCAAGAAGTGGAGAGCCCTTTGCCTGGAAAGAAACCAAGATTGTCTTTGTTGCTTAAACACGAAGAAACTGAAATGAAAGTTCCTTTGCAAGATTAGAATTATGTAGTTTGCAGATTGATTTTTGATTTTATTTTTACTTTTGGGTTTTGTACAGAAAAGAAATGTGTTCATTGTTTGTGATTTTTTTTAATAATTACTATTAGTCATTTAATTCATTCATTAAATTTGTTCTTATCTTTAATGATATGATTATTTAATAGTTTATGTTATTGGGTATGGTTGGATTTGATCTTCTTATTGTTAAGAATTTAATGTTCTTTTATATAGTCTGGTCATTGTTGAAGTCTTCAACACGCATTCAATGCATAACGCCATAACCTTCTTTCTTTCTTCTTCATACAAGTTTAAATAAAATTTGTTTTTACTCAGAAGGGCGTTTTGCAATATTCTGAAAGGATAATGTTTCATTTTTCTTCTTTTCCTTTTTTTATTTTGCATCTAGAAACCTAATTCCCTATAAGTTTTTATCCTTTTGTATCACTGGATAAGAACTCATCTCTTCATTTTATTAAATTTTCATTTCAAATCACCTCAACACTCTTTTTTTTTTTTTTTCACTTCAATACTCTTTTACTAATATTCCAACACTTTATATTTTTGTAAAAAGCGAATTAATAGAGCAGAATTATATATTTTTTAAGAAGAAATTAAATTAGAAATTTGATTAAGAAAAAAATGTACGCATATATGAGATATAGATCTATATGTTTTTATATTTTTATATAGAAATTAGATACAAAATAAAAAATATATAATCTTGATTTCAGGTATCTGATCGAGTATAATATTTATGCATAGACGATTGTTTGTTCAATTTGATGGCTATTTATGGGTCTGTTTGACTCGTGATTTTTTTGTAAGTCCGATCTAATTACTTCTAAATTTTTTCTTTGTATTAAAAAGGAGATCTGCACTTATTTCTATATAATAATAATTTAGAACTAAATATAAAAACAAAATCTCGAAACATAGACAATAATAACTTAAATCTACGAATTTGAAAATTATTTAAAACAAGAAAAATAAAAAGGAAAAGGGATGACCATCGATAGCCACCTATAAAAAAAGAAAAGATAGTTTCTAGATTTTGAGAGTAGGAGATTATAAAAAACGGACCACACTAGAATTACAATTGGATTCAATAAACAAGAATAAAAAGAAAATGAAATAATTTTTATTTATTAATTTATTAATTTTTTTCCTCATGATTGGTCTTCTCGCTTATATGAGAAAAGTGTTTAGATAAGACTAACTAGGTTTTTAATCTTATAAGTAAAGTTGATTTAAGAAAACAATTTATTTTTTCAAATCTAACAGGATATTTTGATATCTGCTCTTATTTAAACTCAATTTTATAACTAAATTAAGGTAATTATAATTATTATTTAATCATAAATTATTACATAATCAATAATTTATCTAATTGCTGAACTAATTAATAAGAATAACATATATCACATTTGAACTAGGAGAATATTAAACCAAACCTAAAATGAGTTGTTAACAAAAATTAGAAGGGTATATGCAAATCAAAGTAACGTAATGAGTCAAGTCATTTTAATATTATAATTGAAAAATCAAACAATTAATGTGTCCGGAAATTCCGAAGAGGTGGTAAAGAAAGTCATTAGTCATAGCCGCGTGAACAGCGCAAGAACAGCAGGCAGTGGAAAGTGGAGGAGGTGGAGGTGCAGGTGGAGGTGGTAGTGGCAGTGGCAGTGTTCAGTGGCGTTTACAAACAAGAAAGCCAACCCATGTTTTGGGTAATCTCATCTACCATGTGGATCTTCCCTTTATTGCACATGTTCCCATCATTATGTAACACATTTTGCGTGGCTTAGGACACTTGTACTGTGCTTATTAGTTATAATACCAACCTTAATCATTCTAATCCACACAGATTCTTTTTCTTGATTTCTTCATCTTAATTTCAAGAACGTGGTTCTTGTAATTGAACCCTCTTTTGGTATTCTTGTAGTTTGCATGCAACCTTTTATTCCTTTTTCTATAAGTGGCTAGGCACTTCATCTTTATTAATCATTCAGATGTCACTATATATTTTAAAATACTATATTACCGTAAATAAAATTAATAATGAAGAGTTTACCACCGCACAATTTTAAACGTTCACTATATATATGACAATTTTATTATTTTTTTAAATTCTTATTGAAAGATTATATAATTTTTTTTTTCTAATGAAAGACATTATTGGAATAAAGAAAAGACAATCAAAGGGGGACGTGCCAAATAATTAATCAAGAAGCTAATATATATATATATATATACTTAGGGTCCAAAATGGCAAAATCGATCTAATTAAAGAAACATGTACGTAGAAGAATCAAGACATGTGATTGTTTTGTATAATATTTAAGCTGGCTGCCGTTTACTTTGTAATAATATTTCTTTCTTTTATCTTGGTTTTTACGCGGTATGTGAACTGTGTGTGGAGTTGGGTTGGGTTGGGTTGGGTTCCATGAAATATGAACTGATGAGCGCATTGAAATATTCAATTTGGCCAACTTGGATTGATTCAACTTGTCCTACACTTTCTGTGCCCTACGTTAGCTGCAAACTGCCCATTCGTTTATATATATATTTTATTACTTTAACATGTAGCTAGTGGTCCAATTACAATGCTTTGCCGAACTATTGCTGTCTATTGATCACTCAAATGCAGCCTTGCTATGGACGTCAAAATATAATTTAACAATAATTGCATTTACAGTCTCATAATAAATTTAACTTTGAATCCTTTATTATTAATATCCAAAAAAAAAAAAATGCTATGCATTTTTAATTTTTTACTTACAATGAGCCTCTTCGATTCTTTAATTAAAACTTTCTTTGAGTATTAAGAGAGGGAATTTGAATCTGGATTTATTGTCGGATCGTGTATATACTTACCACTAGGTTATACATAAGTATACAATTCTTTAATTAGGATTTAAGAATTAATTAAAGTTTAAAGTCATTAACCAATATTGATTGTAATAGAGTGGTTGGGACATCTTTTTCCTTAACCAAAAATCTCAAGTTCGAGCTTTGAGCATGAAAATTGCCACGCTAGGAGAATCGTCTCTACATGGGTCCTGCAGTACTCAAACCGGACGGAACAAGAGCTCAGCGGACTTTTGGATGCCGGAAAATATTATGAATAGGAGAGATAAAAGGGAATTAATGAATGAATATGCCCTTTCTTAGTAGGAACGTATGTATGATTTCCATTTACTTGTAGTAGTTAAAAAGAAGGAGAATATACCCAATTAATTATTGATTGGACACTTGTTAGAACTTTGAATGCACGTTTAAAAGGAAGAACAGCCATATACATATGTACTAAGATAAAATTGATGCTTTGAAAGAGAGATTCTTAGCTTTTTGTTGCTTAATTAGAAGAAAACAACAAGTTCTTTGCGTGTGGGGAGGTTAGACTTAATTCAATGTTCCTTCATCATCTCTTCTTTTAGGGATTAACAAGTTTTTTATTTACTTCATTGAGATAGTAAATTAATTGTCATTTTGCATTAGTTTACATTTAACATCTTTTTCTTGATTCCTTTTGCTGTTCCGTATCCATACTAAACAGAACATGGATTTTTTTTTTTTTTGACTGGAAAATATACTAATACAAAGCGTACGCATGGATCAAGAACGTTGACACATTCATTAATTAGATTAAAAAGAAAAATCTAATTAGCGGGAGCAGTATATAAAAGTAATAATTCAATGAGGGTAAAAGCTAAAAATTTAGTGCAGTAAATACAAATTAATATAATTGTATACATTAAAATTCGTAAAACAATAATCTATCTTTCGTGTGTCCAAAATTTGATCTAATTATGTTTAATATTTTTTTTTAATTCTTATTTATTATTCAAATATACTATTTAGGATGCATATAATATGAAAGTTATATAAATAAAATTATTATTTAATAATAAACATTGCTATTTTCTTACTCTGTGTTTGATGCAATTAAGCGAATGCAATGAAGGCAGTAGACATTCCATTTTGGGTGGCCAACGTTATAAGCAACAGAAAACGACCACAAGTACAAGAAAGTGGCCTAAAAATTAGTTATTAGGTAATTAGATTGTTAGGGAGTAACAAGTTGCTTCCCATTGCGGATTTACTTTATCTGCCACATTAATTAATTAATTAATAGAATGGGCTTTTCTGTTCATCCAAAAATCAAGATTCATATGGTTTTGATTGAGCTTTTACTCAATTTTGTGTGCCCTTAGCGAACTAGACCGCAAGACAATGTTGCTATCAGTATCACTGCCAAGAATTATATATGGGTTAGATGTACGAAAGTTGGAGGATTACTTGTAATTTCAAAAATAGGTAAACATTAAGATTTTTTTTTTTTTAATTTCCCTTCCTTTTTATAATTTCATAAATTCTATAAATGTTGCTATCACTGCATGGATCGTCTGGTTATCTTGATTGGGCTGTAAAAGTTGAACTGAGCCTGTTAGTTGTATTATTTGTTGGATTAATTCTATAAGCCCACTTGGTCTTACATTAATTTTAAAAATTGATAATATTATTATAAATGAATATAAAATAAATATAAAATTTTCTAAGCATATTGTATAACATAATGTTTTTTTTATTATGAAAGTTACGTAAAGTTTCCTTCTCTTCTTGTTACCACTACAATGTCAGATACCAACTTAACATCTAAAAAGCTTAAAATCCACAAAAAAATAATAATGAAAACAACTTTGTTCAGGTTTTTTAGGGAGACAAGTTCAGTTGCCAAGCCTGTCAGGTACAACATTTTTCACATCTCCATCCAACCAACTAATGCTTCCAGTGTGAGTTGGAATCAAAGATCCAGAAATGTGCAGTATTTCCTCATCAAAACAACAAAGATCAATGATATATCAATATAATCTAAATATTCAAGATCCTTTATCAAGCCAAATTGATCTTATCATTTAAACTAATGTGAATGAGAGCCCACTTTTGGTCAAACGGTGTGAGTTGCTTTGGCATGCCCAACCCCAGAAATAATAAGATACACCTCCAGTGAATTGAGGAATTAATAACATACTAAACATCAGGACATCTCAAGGCCTATGAATAATTCAAACTCTGGTTTCTGACAGCATGACCTTCTGGTTTCAGCTTCTTACTCCTTTAGGACTAGAATGCAAGTTAGTGTACAAGAAGATGCACAAGCATGAACACCATATTCAGAGATTATATCATCCAGTATTCAAGAGGGGCAATTTATTCAAAATGTCATACAAATCAAGACATATCCATGTAAAGTGCACAATAACAACAAACAAAATAATAAGTCACCTCTTGACTACAAAGCGTATCACAGTTCCAACCTTTATCACATGTTGTTTCTGAGCTTTGCTAACTTATAAGCCTTCACCATGTTTGTATAACAAACATTATATGTTGAGTTAGAAAATGAGATTAAAATACCAACTCCCAAGCATAGACAATGACATTCAGAGCATAAGCACATCAAAGTACCTACTCTTTTATATCTAAATTCATTGCGAATGTCTTCATCTACTATAATTCTAGATGAGAAACCAAGAACAAGACAATGAATGGATTCTCATGTGAGTTTCACCACTTTTCCCTCTGGAAGTGACAGCAAACAGTTGTTAAGAACAATATACTTGCAGCAACGCCGAAAAAAAAAAATTGCTCTTATCTTAGATGAACAGATTGGCGGTTCAATTACTACCTATTTATATAATGATTATATTATAATGTAAACACAAGTAAACTATGAGACCTTATTAATGGTTAATTTCCAAAAGAAAAAATAATTGAGCTACAAGCTGAAGATGAAAAACAAACTTATCAAGAAAAAGAATCTTCATTCAGATAAGTATTGTCTTGGTTTTAGTTGGTTTAGCTAAGTACTAAATTAAAACCAGACAAAGATAAAATAGCTATAATGCCCTTTGATCAATTACCAAATCTTCTCTACACTACAGTACATATATAAAACTTAGTTTCAAGAGCCATGCCTACCAAGGTCTGCCCTTGTGTATATGGTATAATTCAATGTTTCTATCACGAGAAACAAGATCATTTGCAAAATTTAAGTTTTCTATCATAAATGTTGTTCTCACTGCAATATCGATGATTTGATTATAGAATTCAATCTGTGATGGGAACTATTGATAAATAGGGTAATACAAAGAAGCATTGCCAAAGTACTTAAAAGCATATTTGGCTTTCGAGAGAAAAGTAACGGATTTGCTTTTAATCTCACACTAAAATAGGGGTGAACTCCACAGAGAATTCTTGAGTTTATCCGGAATGCTGACGTTATAAGCTAATACAACACCTTCAAAAACTTCATTGAACGTGTAACGAAATCCAGAATAAGCAAAGTAAAACAGCAGTCTCGCAAAATAATTCAACATATCAGAGTATATGTAAGTGAGTATAACAGGGTAAAAGCTATCACGTCCAAACACTCACTATTTTTAGCAGGTGAAACTCAAAAGATAGAACTGGCAATAGTAGTTTATTCTTAAAAATGATATGAATGCATTTCCAACTTTCAATCTTTTAACAGCATTACTAGATGCATACACCGCTCTGCTTCTTGAAACGACACGCAAAACAAGGACAACAGAAAAGCAAAGGAACGAACCTGAAAAGCAAGGAGCTGAGCTCACTGAGTATTGCTCGAGATACATTATTGCTCTGAGAATGATGGCCGTACACTAACAAATTAGTGTTTGACACGCTTAATCCCTCCATCTAATATCAAATTCAAATCCAATAAAGTTTTGCTCTTTCGCAATCTGGAGTTAGGGTTCTTACTGGAAGAACCAGTAAAAACCAGTAAATGACTATTATATTACGAAGGTAACTTCAATAAGAAATGAGAAAATTATTATAAAGTCCCCGACATTTGACGAAATTAATTAACTCATTCATGTATTTTTTAAATATTATTTAATAGTCCCCAAATTTTAACTTCGTTATGTAATAAAGTCATTCCATCCATTTGCTAACCCTTTTATCGTTAATTCCAATATAAAATTTAGAAATGCCCTAAATTTTAACAGGGAAAAGACCAAAGTACCATATTTAACTGCTCTAATGTTATGGAGGGAAAATTAAAAGTCACACTGCATTGTTGATCGAAAAGAAACACCAAACTAGAACTCAGTTTGCTCTGAAGTGAGGGAAGCTTTTGATCAATCAAAAAGGAAAAGAAAGATTGTGTGGCCATTGTTCCCGAAAGTGTCATGGTTAGACGGAGAATCGACTCGTCATAGTTTATTTCGTTGTAAGTCAAACAACTCTTGATAGCTCTCTAAAATCCATATGAGTTTGTCTTTAAAAATTTGACTATTTTACTTGGTAAGGTTATATGATGTTGGATTTTTTTTATTTTTTTTACATATTTATACAAATTTCCATTAAAGGATATACATTAATGAACGTTAGGGTTTTTTGCAATTGTGATATGCATTTTGTTTCCCGTTTCTTGAGTTATGTGCATTTTGTACTAAAACAGGGGTTATGTGTTCTGGTTGCAAATGGCTACTTGGAGATACCATACATTAGAAGTTTCTTTGGAAGGGGATATAATGTATATATATGATGCAGACCCTGATAAAATGAGTTTCGTGGTGTTGATGAGAAATGTTTGCAAGGCTCATTGTATTAGTTTTGGTTTTGTGGACATTGTATGTGGTGATATGAAGATAGAGAAGGACAATGATGTTATGTTAATATTTGAGAAATTCAAGGATGTTGATTTCATTCCACTGCAGCTGGTGAATAGACAATTACTAGCAAATGTTGAGCAACCAACAACACAACAGAGCCAAATTGCTAATAATATTGCAACTATTATTAACATTGAGGATGGAAATGATGTGATTGAGAATTATGGAGTTGAGAATAATGATAATTGTGATGTTGAAGTAGTTTATGGGCAAAATGTGAGTAAGGAGCAGAATAATAGAGGAAGAGGAACTGAAAACAATACTGGGCAAGGGCAAGGAGTAGGGGATAACGAGGCAGCAAGGAAAGCAAAGAAAAAATATGTATCAGGAGCTAATGTTTGGGATAGTATATTAGAGCAAGATACAAAGTATAGTGAGCATGTAAAGGGATTGGGTAAAAGGAGAGGCAAGGGTAGACCTAGAGGAGGTGGTTTAGGCAAGGGTTCCAGCAAAATAATGCAGAGCAAAAAGCAAAGGACAACCAGCACAAGTAAGTATATGTTTAGAGAGAGGGAACAGACATGCAAAGAGGCTATGAATGTTGATGACCCTGATGCATATGCTGACTATATTGATGATGAAGATTATGTTCTTTTTGAGAGCTCTGAGGATGAAGTCACTGATGCTAATGAGCATGATGAAGATGATGATCAATTTGATACAGAGCATGACAGTGAACTGCATGAATCCAGTGATGGTCTAAGTGATATAGGAAGTGATAAGGAGGAATCTCCTGCTACTAGTGATGATGAGGAACCTGTAGTAAAAGGGAAGAGGCAAGAAAGAAGAAAGATCCTTTCAAGAACTTGTATGCAAATGTGTTTGAGTTTCCTATAGATGGGAACATTGCATATTTAGCAGCAATAACATTAGTTTTGGTGTCAAATTTGCACCAAAATTACAACAGGAAAGAGTTTTGTAGTCAAATATGCTTCAAGTTGCATAATGTTGTTTGTCCAATTTGCAACAAATGTAGGTCACTAATGATTCTGCATTTTTTGCAGAACTATTGCTCTTGGATCACAACTGCTCAAAAAGAAAATACTACCAGTCAATCAACAATCTCAACCAAGAATCATTATCTAATATTAGTTCTCATTGATGAAAAATATTACATACTATTAAAGGAACAAATCATTAATGACTGTACACAAAATAACCACCTACTTAAACTAATAAAATCTCACTAAAATATAATTGACAGAATTCCTACTTAATTAAACTCCTTTAAACACTTGACTTCAATTACTCTCAGCAATCACAAACATACCACAATGTATCCATTATTTTGTCTTGCACAACAATACAATCACTAATATGAACAACATCACCATACACATCAAACAAATGCAAACCAATATCTATAAATGCCTAATCTCAGAAGCTAAACACTCTTGCTTTCCCTAATTGCTATGTATCTCATCCTGCAACTTCAATATCTCTTCCTTCAGCTCAACGGGTATGCTCCTTTGCCTCAAATTAGACTTCATATTTTCTCTTCTTTGACTTGGTTCAACCAATTCTGTCTTGCACCAGCCAAGAAAAGACCCACATTCATTGTCAATGCAATAATAGTATAACCTATTTTTGTTCTTTGCCATTTCAGAAATCCTAATACCAGCTTTTTTTCCGCACTTACAGTACGAATTTATATACCTTCTTCCTTCCATTGCATTGTTTGTGGCGCTAGAAAATCCAGATGAAGAAGACATGATGTCAAGCCTCAAACCCATGAAACCCTAGCTTTTACATTTTTCTTCTTTCTAAGAGTAACATATTTTCAAAATTTTTATTTCTATTATCGTTTATATTGTGTTACTCACGTTATATAGGGACATTATTGTCATTTTATATTATTTCTCTTCTCTTTCCCTTGCTTTTACATTGGAATTAACGGCAATAGAGTTTGCAAATGGATGAAAGGACTTCATTACATAATGGAGTTAAACCTCGGAAACTATTAAATAATGTTTAAAAAATACAGGGATGAGTTAATTAATTTGGTCAAACATCAAGGACTTTATAATAATTTTCTCATACGAAATTTATGCCTTTTAAAATCCTAGTCAAAGGTATCTATTTGAAACCTAAAACCCAAATACTGAACTTATCCTTCCATAGCATCTCCTCCAGTCCATAGGTCTTATCTGCGCATAATTCTCAATTGTGTTTTAGTCAGCCGAAACATGATTACAATGATCCACCAAAAATTTAATGTTGTTGGTCTGAAACTCCAAGATGGGTGTCGTGAAGCTCTGAGAAATTGAGGAAGAAAATCCTACAGACGTAGACATATCAAGGTCAAATCTAAATCGTTTATTAATTGTTGAAAAAAAATTCTGCAAATATTTTTTGGCAGTGTTGAATTAATATTAATCCTCATAAAGCCCTATATTAATTAGTCTTCCGTCACATTTTATTTATATGATTTGACAAAACACGCGTATTAGAATTTAGTCAACAAAAATTAATTTTCCTTTTTTACCTTTAACTCGCTAAAATAATAATAAAAACATTCATTTAATGAACAATAATAAAGATTATTATAGAAAAATAAATTGTTTAAATATTTAAATTTAGAAACATTGCAAATACTTTGGACGAAAAAATGAATAACAAGCAAACAAAGTGGAATAGACGAAGTATTCAATTGATTTTTCTTTGCTGCACTTAATCCTTTTATTTTCTCTTTGTAGTGTTACCTGAACCCAATAATTCTTAATTTACAATCTAATTGTTCTTAATGTTGACCTAAGTTCACGAGCTTTGACCTTCTCTAAATCAAGTTGAAATTGGATCGTTCCGATGTTATTTAGCTCAAAAGGTCAAATATAAACTTTTTTTTCAAGATTATAAATTTAGGGTGAAAATATCTTCTTTTTTTTCGTTGAATAAGTGGGTTTTATTATTGGAATTTATTCCTATATAAAATGATAATTGGAGGATTGGAATTGCTAATTTTTTTTTAAGCAATCAATTTTATCAAAATAAAAAAAAAAGTCAAAACGAAACGAAGCCAACCGTTTCCCAATAATATACACACATATATATTCTTCATTTTTATTTATGTTATTTCGCTTTTAATTGCGTGAAAATAAATGAAATGTTATAGGTCTAATTTGAATAGTTATTTTTTATAATCAAAAGCTATTTTTTATGAAATCTTTGATTCTAATGATATAATTAATAAAAAAAAAATTCATTTATCATATACAATTTTATCAAATACCTTTGACTTTTATTACCATCCTATCATACAAAAATTAGTTTAACAATAACATTATTTACTTATAATATGAATATTACATAGATGGAAATAGCTTTTGATTTAAAATGAAATGAAGTTATGTTAACATTATAAAGTCTAAACAATGATATGTACTCTTTGATCTATTCCTGTATATTTATTTCAGATTTTTTTATTTAATTTTTTCAGGTTAGGTTTGAGTATATTGGAAAAATATTAATTTGAATTAATTGTTCAGATAAGTTAAGTTTTTCCAAATATATTAATAAAATAAATTACATTTACTAATAAAAAAATTTAACAATATAAAAGGAAAATTATGACCATATTTAATATTAAAATAAATAAATAAATGAGTAGTTTTTTTTTTAAAAAAAAAGTAGACGAGTATAAATAATGAATGAATAAAATATTATGCAATACACATAATAAGAAAAAACTAGTTAATTACAAATGTGAGATTAGATTAAAGATCTGTTTGATAATACTAAAGACATATTCAGTAATTTTAGTTGTTCTGATAGATGCTAGCTGTTGTAGTAACTATCAGCTGTTTTACTAACTGTTAGCGATTAGATATTAACTATAAGTGGGTAGTTGTTTATATGGCAATGTAAATAGAAGTGTTCGGTAAAAATAAATGTTTGATTAATTATTTAATATAAAAAGATAAAAAAAGGTAAGATAATAAAGAACATGGCAAAAATAAATGATAGGCATAAGCGCGATAAAAAATTTATAAACGCTAAATGTTGATGACCATAACGTTTCGTGAAATATTATCTCAAATTCTAAATGTTATGATAAATATGCTATTACCAAATACAATAATTAATTAAAACAGTAGTTTTAACCTAATCAAAACACTAAACACTACTCTAAACATTATTCTAAATGCTTTTGCTGAATAGAGCCCGATGTTATAGTAGTTGTTAGCTGTTGTTAAGGCTGTAAATGAGTTGAGTTAGCTTTGGTGAGCTCGAGCTTATTTTGAGCTCCGAAATCTAAGCTCAACTTTGATCCGTTTAAAAATAGCCAAGTTTGAGCATGACTCGGGCTTAGATCAATAATCATCGAGCTTGAGTTCAAAATCTATTAACCAAAATGACGTTATTTTAATATAAATTTTAATTGATTTTTGCTTATTGAGGTAGCTTGCAAGCTAACTCGAGAGGTTGACTAGATAAAGCTAGTTCGCGAGCTAATGATCCAAGCTCGAGCTTAGCTAGTTTATTAAATAAGCTCGATAGCTCGACTCAATAAGCTTATTAAATGAGCTCGAGCGAGCTTTTATCGAGCCGAGCTTCAAGCGGCTCGGCTCATTTACAGGCCTAGCTATTACAGTAGTTGTTAATTGTTCTAGTAGCTTTTAGCTATTTTAGTGATTGTTAGATGTTAGTTGTTAGTTTTTAGCTGTTAGTTGATAGTTGCTAATTGTTTATGTAATAGTTTAATACAAAAATGTTTGATAAAAATAGATGTTTGATTAATTGTTGAAATTAAAAAAGACATTAAAATGTTGACTTAAAATTTTAAATTATGGCTATTGATAAAATTAATAATATTATTAATATTTTAAGAACTTTTCACTTTCTTTTTTTAATAAAGAACAATGCTATTAATATTTTCTCTTTCATTTTCCTTTTTTTCACTTTCCTATCTTTACGAAATTTATATAAATATCTACTTCAATATAAATGAACCATAAAAAAAATCACATTTTACTTTTAACAAAAAGAAATGAATTTCTTGCAAACAATACAAGACTATTTTTTATGGCATTTAATAAATTTGAACTTGATCAATATGGTAATAGCAATGAAATTACAAAATATATTGAATTCTTGATGATAAATTGAGATATAATTAAATTGATATGTATGTTTTTTTTTTTTAAAAGATGATAGTATTTCTCGTTTTTTTTTTAAATCAAGAAAAATTTTAATGATTTTTTCATGTTTTTAATCTTTATTGAATTTATGTATATATTTTAAACTATTTATTCAAAATAAATTTAATAATAATTGATATTTATAAAAATTATTTTAAAACTTATTAAAATATTTCTAGAAAATAAAAAATTCAAGATTAATTATAAACTGATTTTATGTATATATAAATTAATATATTGGTCCTTTTACAAGAATCTACGGAAAAACTATTACTTTTTATTTGAAAATTAGTAAGTATAATATATTTGATATTTGAATTATTAAAAATAATTATTTGTCATAATAAAAATAATATTTTTATTTTCGAAACATCGTATAATATTTGCACGCAAAAAAAACGATTAGTATATATATATATATAATTTGTGTGTGTGAATGTGTACACGCATGTCTTTTTTTCTTTTAAATTGTTATCATATTTTTTATTTTCTATTTTTACTTCAATTTTTTCTATAACAAAAGATTATTTTTTATAAAATTAAAATGGAAAGCTGAGAAAATTTTTTTTCTAACTTTTATTTAATTTAGACAATAAAAATAAGATAATTAAAGAATTAAAATGACATATATTCCTTTGAGATTTAAAAAGAAAAATTAAATAAATAACAAGAGTACCAAAATTCAAATGAGTGTTATAGCAAGTAGAATATTTAAATTTTAAACTTAAGAATAAGGAAAAAGAAAAAGATAAGACCGTCAAAAAATAAAATCTAAAAGGCTAAACCTTAAATGACTTAACATTTGAAAAAACACTTCTTAACCTCTAACAACTATTATAAATATTAAATTAGTGAACAATCTAATTGATAAATATAGTGTTTTGACTCTAAATCAATACTAAAAATGTTGTTGTTGAACACACTCTAAAAGGCATAAAGTAGTAAGCTAGTTGTTGCAAATTATGTAGGTACCACTAATTACTACAAGATCTTGTACTTAAGGTTGATAATTGGAACCTTAGTGTTTAGTGTTGATTACATTGTCTCCTATTGCTTGCTCCAGTCTGGCATGGCATGGTTAGGAACACTAAAATATGGTCAATAGATATAAAGATGATTGTCCTAAATATTAGGGATTTCCTCTTGTTGGAAAGATTAGTGCCTTCAAACTCAAATGAAAATGCTGACAATTATAATAAATGATCAAACAATGTTTATTAGTCTTACAAGTATCTACATAAAAATTTGGTGCTATAGTATGAAAAGAAATAAAGTGTTCCTTAAGAAATGAAACTTTGATTCTTGTAAATGAAGAAGAAAATGTTCCTTCCATCCATATTAAAAGTAATTTTTTGCATGTAAATTATAATTTTAAATTACGGGAAATTGGAGTGTAACGAGTCTTAACTGAATTTAAATTTATTAGGCTTGAAACTTAGTTCGATAGTTCGGCTTGAAAATCAACAAGCCTAATAATTTTAGATTAGAACTTGATTTGAGACTCGAGTTTAATCCAAAAAATTTTAAGCTCGGACTTAATTTGAAATTCAAGGCTCAAATAAGTCCAAAATAAATATTATATGTATGTATATATAAAACCTCGATAAAACTTGATAAAGTTTGACGAGTTTTCGAGATAAACATTATTAGGTTCAAGCTTGGACTCGAGCTTGATTTGAGTCAAATCTTTTCAAAAGTTTTTCTAGCCGAACTCAAATAACTCACTAGCTGGCCGGATTCATATGCACTCCTACAGGGGATTTAGAGTTTAATTATAACCTTAATTGCTATGCTTTTTAAATACCATAATAAGGTAAGTATATGCATATAAAGCCCAAATCAGCATGACATTAACAGTTGACTAATTACAATTAAAGAGTAAAGACTAACACCACAAGATGACTTCTTTGGCCTAAAATCCT
This sequence comes from Jatropha podagrica, assembly GCA_947857235.1. NCBI lineage: Eukaryota > Viridiplantae > Streptophyta > Magnoliopsida > Malpighiales > Euphorbiaceae > Jatropha > Jatropha podagrica. The sequence continues at coordinate 26,360 of CANUEP010104567.1, forward strand.
TTTTCCCAAAAGAAAAAGGGGCTTGGAGATAGAAGGAATCAGTTAAGTATCTTCTAAAGAATCAAACTCATTTATTTAAAACAATATCTAGCAAGCAAGCAGTTTTCTAAAATGGCAGAGTCAGCAGCATGTGTTAGAGTTTAGAATTTAGATACCCTTTTAGTATTATTTTAAAGACAGAATTTGTGGCTTAGAAGCCATAAAATGTGGAGCAGTGAGGTGTTAATAAATATAAAGAAATAAAGCACTTTTATGGGGAAGTGTTGAGATGGAATATGAAATGTGTTGTTGCTCTTTTTTATATTCATTTACTGATTTTTTGGTTGGATGTGATTCTTGGCATCTCTTATTCAAGCCTGGCAACTGAATGCTGCCCTTTATTTTTTTTTTATATTTTATATTTTTATAAATATTATATATAAAAACAAATTTCTGCATATATATAGTAAGATCCTGTTTTCCATGTTTGATATTATTGTTGGAGGCTTGGAGCTGTTATATTATATTATATATTTTAAAAGATATTATCTTTAACATGTTGATTTCAGTCCTTGAAAATAGGTTAACAGAAATTTATTCAATTTTATTCTAAAAATTTATAACTACTAAATACAATTTAAGGTTTTTCTACAATATTTTATGAATTAATATTAGTTTAAAATAATTTCAACTTCACAAAAGAATGAGTTAATATCATTTTTATTATTAATTTTCCCCGAATCATTAAGTTGTTAGTGGAGTGCTTACCTTGTAATTTTAGTTTAAAATAGTTGAATATTGTATTTTTTAAATTTAAATATATTAAATATTTATTAGATAATTAAAAAAAATTGAAAAATTATTATTTAAAAAGTAATACTAATCACTCACGGATTGTGACTCAATTGATAATACAAGTTGGATATGTTAGAAGAGCTCTAGAGTTTGTTCTCAAAATATAGTTCACTTTTCTTTTTTTCTCATTATAGTTAATTTTTAAATTATCTATTACACTCTTATTAAATTTTATCTTATTTTGAATAACTTTTATTAATTTTTATTTATTATTTTAATATAATAATTGTTCATGTGCATACGCATAATAAAAAAATTATATGACAAAATTGTCTTTAGTTATAATAATTGTTATTTTCTTAATTTGTGTGAAAATAGAAAATGAATTATATTTTTTTACGGTGAAGGGAATATAAAATTCAAAATTTTATATATTTGGCGAAAAAGTAATCAATTGGTAATTTGATGTGTTCTTTAAAAAAAAAAAAAAAGAAAAAGCAATTTAATTCTAAATACATATATATATTTCCATTAGCACTAGCATAAATAAAATTTACAATAAAAAATAAACAAAATAAACTTAAAAAAGAGTTATCACAATCCAAATTTAACAAAATATTTTTTTTATTAATTCCAAGATCAAATAATAGTTATCCTGACAATTCACTTGCATGAGAAATTTAGGACTGTAGAAGAGTTTGTTGTGGCAAAAGAAATCCTAAGCTGGAGCCTAGTTAACTTTTTTTTCCCCAAAAAACAGATAACATGATCAATTTACAGTCCAAGAAATTTTAACGTTTCACTTTCCCCCCCTCATTTATTGTTATTATTAGTGTTACTAGTTGTATTGGGTTGACACTTCACACTGCGCAGTGCAATCATGTCATTTGCTTTGAGACTGCATGCTGGCTATTTTAGTTTTGGCTAGAAGAGAAGTAGAGGAAAGAGCAATACAGGACTGTGTTAATTGGGAATCAATCAAAGGTTAAACATTTAATAAAGAGAAGAGAAGAAAGAGGTTGGCAATAAGAAAACTTTGTGTCAGTTTTGGCGTGCATAGTTTAGCAAAGGTGATCACTGGTGAGTCATGAGTACTGCCTCTTAATGACCCCCTAAAAATTGAATGAAAATCTCTTAACTTTCCTCGCTAAAATTAAAGCAACAACAAACAAAGGAACTGCGAACAATTTTCTCGTGCTACATGCACTGCACTACACTATACAAACTAGTAATGCTAGACACGCAACTCTCTTGAAACATTTCTTGACAGCTTACCCTATAGTGTAAAAATTTTTGGACTCTGCAACGAAGTGACAGCTCATTTTCTTTGTTTATACTTCTGGTGTGGTGATTTCTTTAAGCCTTTCGGGTTGGTTATTGGGTCTGAACTCATGTACGCCATTAAGCAATTTTTGGGTGAGTTTCTTTTTCTTTTTGTTTTTCTGTTTCTTTTAAATTTTGTTTTGGGTTTGGCATTTTGAGATCTTTATCTTTTTGTTAATGGGTTTTGGTGATTCTTTAGTTTCAGTCTTAAAGGCTCGGTTTTTGGGTGATCTAACTCTTTTGTTGAGATGGGTTTCTTGATTTATCTACATTGGTTTAAGGAATTAGGTGGTGTTAGTTCATGGCATTTTCTAGATTTGCATAAAACTGGAATTCTTGGGTTTTGCTAGGGTTTACACGGAGAGTGGCTTTTGGGGATTTGTCGTTTGGTTTCCAAGTCGGTTGTATTCGTATATCATTATTGTGTGGTTTATGATATACTAGCTCAACTTGATCTCCAGTTATGAATATTTAAGTAGATTTCTGTTATATTCTGGTAGATTCCACAGATTTCAGTTTCATTTTTGTTTGTGATTTTGTTGTTGGTAGTTGATGTTTGATTGTTAATTATGATTACATCTTTACTTTGTGCAACTCTCATTTATTCCTATCTCTGCATTTCTTTAAAAATTAAAAAATAAAATTAAAGATAGATGCTTGTTGTCTACAGTTGTGGTGGCTTCTTCAACTGATACCAAGATGCTGTTTTCTGTTGCAGGTTTTCAAACTTCAACGGTAAAAAAAATATAGTTATATTTGTAAATTTTTTGTACTTGTCAAGTTGGGAACTTGAAACTTTATAATTAGAGTCAAGAGGTCTTATTAATATGACTCTTTAAATAAAGGAAAGGAAAACAAAGAAACAGAGTAATCAGAGTAATCTTCATAAAGAAATGGTGAAAGAGTGAGGTGGAGTCAGATTTATGCTTGTGGGTGTCTTCAATTTGTGAATTGTTTAGTGCAGAGAGCCTGTTGGCTATGTCCCCTGGGGTGATTCACTACGCCCGGGCTCCGTGGGCTTTGCCGCCGATTTAGGCAACAACTATTTCTTTGGTATTCTTGTTATATAAGAGATCCTTTCGTTAAAATATTGCTAAATCCCATCTTCTCAATTATCCCTTCAAAATACACTCTCTCTCTTAGTCACACTTCCTGCCTCGATTGCTGTCAAGATTCGGTCATTATCTTTGAGGCCTTATTTTAGATCCTAATTACTCTCACTGAAACCTGAAGAGTCTGTTACATTTCAGGAACTTGGTCCCCACACCTGGCGTATTCTTTTCTAATTCAGGGAATTTCTCCTCGAGTTGTGGTTATGTATTGAGAATGTGTGGTAGTGAACATAAGTCATAGGCTGTTTGATACAGTAGTGATCGGTTGAGTAGCGGGGAAGGTTTTCTTTTGGGGTGTTTTAGCAGATTTAGGATCTTTTACTTGATCAACATGAAGTTTATGAAACTTGGATCAAAGCCAGATTCATTCCAGACAGATGTGAACAATACAAGGTATCCACTCTCTTTTTTTCTTTTTCTGAATTTCCTTGCTAGAATTAGATGTGGAAATTATCCTTCTTGTGGTGCTCTGAAATTTTAGTTCTCTTCTGCCCTATCATTCATTCAAGCTAATCAAATCCATCAGGATTATTTTGGCTTCCATAGCTGCTAAGATCATTTACGCTTAGTGAATTGAAATGGTTGTTTCTTAGTTCAGTTGGTCTATCATTTTTGCTTGAAGCATATAGACCTAGTGTTTCTTGATTATTTCGAAGAATGCCTCTTACAGCATTGTTTTATGATATGAAAAAGCTATATGTAATATTTTTCTAATGCCACTGAAATAAAAACTGAGACATAATAAGCTCATGTCAGATACTATGAAAGTTGTATTGATTCACTTTATTGCTAAATCATAATAATAGGATTGCAAAATAAGGATGTGAATAAATACCAATTGAATTAGATCTGATATACAATAATGAAGCCAAAATCTGTCAGCTGAATAATAAGATTCAACCATAATTTGTTTTCTTATACATCCACTTGGTAGTTTAGTACATTACTGATACTGCCAAAAGGTGGTAATCAAGTTCGGCGTTTTCTTCTTGTTGAGGATGTAAATGGCTTATTTTCAGTAAAGAATATCATTGCTACAATAATATTTACATTGTAGATCAAGGGTTTGTTTTACTTATGATGCGATATTATCTTTCATGTAATCCTACTTTTTTTCCCATAATTAGTATTGTGCTTATGTGTAAGTTGTAGTCTTTGAATGCTTACATACAAATATCCACATTTCTCTCTTTCTATATCTATGAACTTGTTTTAAGTTTTTAACATCCTTGGAATAAATCTTTTTTCAAATCTATTTTGAGAAATGCATAATTACGAATTCTGAGTGATGTGAAAAATCTATATTTCACTTGCAGGTATGTGGCTAATGAGTTGGCAACTGACTTCATAATTAATGTTGGGGATGCAAAGTTTTTGCTGCATAAGGTAAAATGATCTGTATATTCTGATAGACATGTTACGCTTAGTAACAAGTGATCTTTAGAATTACTGGCATTTAGTTATTTATGAAGTAACCAACAAGTCTTCAGATTTTGTTTTAGGCTTAGAATTGCATGATGCATGCTTGCTTATTATGTAATCTATTCAGGTGGACTTTGTAGTCCATAAAACTTTACTGTTGCTTACACACAAATCTGGCAAAATTGGCCCTCATATATCAGGACAATGATCCCAACCAGCTTGGCTTGTTTAAAGTAATTATTGCACAAAAAAAGCAAAAAATACATTTCTCGAACAAAGACTAATTTTCCTTGGATGTAATCCAAGAAAGTAATTATATTCTGTCTTCAGCCAAATTAAGCAGCATAGAATCCTGTTTTGCAATTATTCAAGCAAGATTAGCATGGGCCATGCATGTAAATCTGCTCTTTTCCACCATCTTTCGGATACCAATGATTCCAAAATCTGGCATGCAGTTTCCTCTTTTGTCAAAAAGTGCTTGCTTGCAGAAGTCAGCTGCAACTGCCAATGGAGAAAACATTGATGAAGTTGACATTTCTGACATTCCTGGTGGTCCTGCTGCCTTTGAGATATGTGCCAAATTTTGCTATGGCATGATTGTGACCCTCAATGCTTACAATGTTGTTGCAGCTCGATGTGCAGCTGAGTACTTGGGAATGCATGAGACCATTGAAAAGGGGAACCTCATTTATAAAATTGATGTTTTTCTTAGCTCTAGCATTTTTCACAGCTGGAAAGATTCAATCATTGTTCTGCAGACCACAAAGTCAGTGTTTCCACTATGTGAGGAACTGAAAGTAATGAATACCTGTGTTGATAGTGTAGCTACCAAGGCCTGTGTTGATATTTCAAAAGTTGACTGGTCATATAGCTATAACCGGAAGAAATTCCCAGAGGAAAGTGGAAATGATCCAGATGCGAATGGTATTAGAAACCGATCAGTGCCGAAGGATTGGTGGGTCGAGGATTTATGTGATCTTCATATTGATTTGTATAAGCGTGTTATTGTGACAATTAAAAGCAAGCAAATACTTCATAGTGATGTGATTGGAGAAGCCTTGAAAGCTTATGCATATAGAAGATTGCAAGGTTTAAGCAAGGGTACAATCCAGTGTGGAGAAGCAATGAAGTACAAATCAACAGTTGATACAATTGTGTGGTTGTTGCCTACGGAGAGAGGCAGTGTCTCTTGTAGCTTTTTGCTGAAGTTGTTAAAAGCAGCCATTTATGTAGACCTTGGAGACAGAAAAAAAGGACAGATAATCAGGAGAATAGGACGGCAACTAGAGGAGGCCTCTGTACAAGATCTTCTTATACGAGCAACAGAAGGGGAGAATATGATGTATGATGTTGATACAGTAAAGAAAATAGTAGAAGAGTTTCTAATGCAAGATCAAAATGCTGAGATTGATTCATTGGAAGAAGAAGGCGATGATGAGATACAGGAGATGAGAAAACATGGGATTTTATCAGATGCTTCTAAGCTCATGGTGGCAAAACTGATAGATGGGTACCTGGCTGAAATTGCAAAGGATCCAAATCTACCCTCGTTGAAGTTTGTTGAGATCGCTGAGATGGTATCTGGTATAGCCCGACCTGCACATGATGCTCTGTACCGTGCAATTGATATTTTTCTCAGGGTAAGTGTTACTCAAAACTTGGTTTTGTACCAAATTATGAAGGTCACTTGGCTTTTAGCGAACTAAACTCTACTAATAACCAACCTTGATGAATTGGGAAATGTCTCATCCTATAATTGAGAAAAGTGAAATGCAAGCAAATCACTATAGAGGGCACAGGGATTGATTAGTTCCACATTTTTTGTTTCCTTCTTTTTTCAGAAAGAACTATGGCAGGAAATGATTTTCTATTTGGAATTTTGTTTAAAAAAAAAACAATTGATTAGAATGCTGTTGCATTCTTGCTGGCTATGAAGTAAACAATGTTGTATCTTTATGGTCAACAGAGTAAAGCGTTATAATAGATAAATTTTTCAATAGGGTGGCTAATATCTAGAGCTTTTGATTTGGCGCAGGAGCATCCAGGGATCAGCAAAAGTGAGAGGAAGAAGATATGCAAGTTGATGGACTGCAAGAAGCTATCAGTTGATGCATGTATGCACGCAGTGCAGAACGAGAGATTGCCATTGCGGGTTGTTGTGCAGGTACTCTTTTTTGAGCAGGTCAGGGCAGCTGCCACATCAGGGAGTAGTACTCCTGACCGTCCTAAAGGTCTTAGGGACCTAAACAACGGATCTCATGGGAGCTCGAGGTCAGCTGCTACTAATCCAGAGGAAGATTGGGATGCTGTAGCTACAGCTGAGGAGCTCAAGGCCCTGAAGGCAGAAATAGCTTCCTTGAGATTGGGAAATGCAGAAAGAAATGGAGGCGATGGTAAAAATTTCACGGATAAGGCCACAACTAACAAACTGAAAGGTTTGCTCAAGTCAAAAAAGATCTTTACAAAACTTTGGTCAAGTAAAGGGGAAAAGAGTGAAAACAGTGGCTCGGATTCATCAGATAGTCTTGGTTCTGCTAACCCAGAAGAAGCTAAGTCTACACCCTCCAGAAATAGAAGGCATTCTGTTTCTTAGTTGTAACAACTTGCATAGAGTAGTTTTTCTTTCTGATTTTTTGGGTTCCTTTAAAGTTTAAATCAATGGTATTAACTTAAAAAAAAGTATAGTGTTATTCTAATTGAGCAAGATGAAGCATATATAGTTTTGAAGAAGATTTTTTATATATATTACAGATATCTATTGTGAAAGTAGTTACAGTTGCACTGTCCAAAGAACACAAAAAGCCACAAAGCATATTATGCGCCAATTATGTGTTGTTGATTGTGAGAAGTAGAAGGTTTCGGTTTTAGTCTTCACCATCGTAAAACTTATCACAAACTTAATAAATATGATTTAAAATTAAAAGGCAGATTTAGTATGTATTAAAAAAAAAAGAAAATCTAAAAACCTAAAATCTGAAGGTTCTATTTTCTTTTTCTACGGGCCGGTGAGTTGTACGGTGGTCATCTTTTTCCGCTTTTTTTATTTATTTTTTATAAATAATTCTCATATCTATACATATATTTAAATTATTATCCGTCAAATATTGAGATTTATTGTTACTCGTATCTTGGGATTTTATTCTCACATCTAATTTTGAGTTATTGTTATCACTATTATAATAGTTTATAATCTTTTGTTATTTGGATAGTTATGCAGAACGAAGTGCATTATCTCATTTCTAATAGAATGAAAAAAATTCAAAGTAATCAAATCAAATTTCAAACTTATAGAAAGACTATTGAGTCGAATAATTGTCATGAATAGCTAATAGCACAAGTATATCCATCAACTAGATCCGATATTTCAAATTAAGATTGTATTTTTTTTATTTTTTATATAAATAATTTATTATTAGACTTTTTATATAAAAATATAGAAACATCAATTTATATCCCATATTTATGAACAATTTTCTCTAAAAAAATCTAGTCTAAAGAAAATTTATCTAGACAATACCTTCATAAAATTAAAATTATTTTAACAGTATTGTTAATTGAAATTCAAAATAACAAACCCTATTCTAAAAATAATTTGAAATAATGTAATTTTAATTATATTATTACAAGAATTAAACTTAATTTAATTAGGTTTTTAGTCAAATTATACTTCTTAAATTCTAATTTAGAGGCAATAATAATGGGCCAATCAGGTACTATAACTTAACTGGTCCAATTGCTAATGATTGGGCCAATCTGTCATATTGAATCCACTCCTCCTGTGGGGGAGGTTATAAGAGGAGATTTTGAAATCTAAGGCCAAAATCACTTCTTTTTTTTTTTTTTTCTTTTTTTTTTTTTTTTTTTTTTTTTTTGTAAACAAAGGTTAAGAATTTACATTCATTAAATTCTAAATGTTCTCTAACTTTACAAGATTAATTAATTTTCATTTACATTTCATTCTAAACTATCTAATTAATTTTCTTAACTCCCATTAGCTTTATATAATCTTCAATAAAATTCTCATGCATTGCATTAAATCTCACTATTAACTATTGATAGTAATGAAATTTGTAAACAAGAATTGTATTTGATTAAGAGAATTTGAAAGATTGTAATGTCCTTCTTTGAGTTTAGATATAAATATTTACAATGTTTTTAACTATTTTATGTAAAAGATAAAGAAATAAATACTGAATGAGAATCTCGGAATTTAATAACGAACGAGAATCTCAAACTTTAATTACTTACCAAATGAAGATTTGACAAGGTGTTAGTATCAAGATCCGTTATGATGTGGACCTAAAACCTAATCATATATTATATACACATACCAAACGAATCATTATCAAGACATTTGACGTCCAATTTCTTGGGAGATAAAATATTCTAAATTTAAAAGTAATTAAGTAAACAAATTAGTGACTGATATATATAAATATATATATAATTTTAACATGCAAACACCAAAACAAACGAAAATGAGACACCTAAATCACTTATTATTATATGTACTAATGTGGTTATTAAGATGAATTTAAGGTCACCTAATTGTGCTGCGGCAAAAACTTTTAGTACAAATATATTAAAGTAATTATCTAATTACTCAAAGGTTACTAAGAAAATGTTTCTATTAAAATAATATTTCTGTTACGTTCATCATGGCTGTGAGAAATCGAAAGTTGGTAGTTTTTCGTGTATTCTACGTTTATTACAAAGAAAAACACAGATTGAAGTTTGTTGTGATCTTCTTTGCAGCGTTTATTACAAAGACAGAGAGGTACGGATTTTTTTTTTTTTAAGTCAGCCAGCCTCGTAAAAAATTCAAGCTGGATCGGATATTCTTGAGTTTAAGCTTGGTTTTATTTACAAGTTTCAGTTTTTCTTTTTCGTCTATTATTTCACTTGATCTCGAATTTATTTTTGAACCGCCCGATATTCAAATTTTATTATAAAAAACTGTTTAATTTAATTTGAAATTTAGTTACAGTTATATGCTTAACCTGTCTTACCAATTGAATTATTTATAAATTTCTTTAAATTCAATTTTAAGCGTCCTAATTTTGTATTTTTATATAATTAAGTACAAATCTTACTCCCGAGTGATGGAACTCAATGAAGATAATGTTTTTGTCTTCGAAGTAACGACAGGAATTGTTTGTTATCATTAAGGTGAAATGGATAACGTTAACCCAATCCTGATTCCAAAATTCACTTGCCTTTCCAAGTGATGGAAAAGACGCATAGAGAGAGAGAGAGAGAGAGAGAGAACAATTTCATTTCTTTGCATATCATTATTATTATTATTATTATTATTATCTTCAAATCATGATTATTATTGTGTTCTTTCTTGTCATCGTTCTGATATTTTTGCTTTCAAAAATTTGACTAAAAATTTTGACTTTTGCTTAATATATTAACATTTCAATTTAAAATAAATAGGGAAAAAAATTCCACACTTACTAAATTCAAGAATTAATTATTTCAATTAGATAAAGATGCCACGTACCTAACCAAGTACCAACTGTAACTTCTATGTCTTGTGCTTATCTACGTCTCATTTTCTTTACTTAATCAATTCTAATCAATTTCAAAAGTGATAGTACATTATCGCTTTACTTAAACTTTTTTTTTTTTCTTTAGAATGATCGACATCAAGTATTTTTATAATAATTTTTCTTGAGAAATTATACATGAATGTAAATTTTTGTTATTGAAATATATTATATTTCAATTGTAAAGTTTAGAACCTTTCGAATTTTTAAGTTATAATCTGCTTTTCAATTTTTTTTTCTTTCTTTATTTTTTCCATATAATTATTATTTTCAAATAATTCTTTTAGCATAATATTGATAGTTTGTTATTAATTATTATAATATATCATTTAAAATTAAAAATATTATAATTAAAATTTATAAAATATTTAACTATATTTATTAAATTAAAATTGAATATAACAAGTTATAAAACTATTTATTGATAAATAAATTATATAAATATTAAAAACTCATTTTAATAAGAAAAATCTGGATATATTACCAAATTGTATATGCATTTACCACTAGGCAATACCTTGGTGGCATATAATAATCTTGACTAAATTGGTAAATTAACAAATTTTGGCATAATTATTAAAAAAAATTTTGAACTTTGACCCTTTTTTTAACAATTTTTATTAATTTTTTTAACAATTATACCTTGCAAATTTACGGTCAGCAGGTAATATGTCATGTAAAGGTCTCACTAACGGCCACATCAGTATAATAGTGACCGTTGATGAATACAAACCATAATTATTGAAAAAAATTACTTAACAATAGCAATTGTAGTAATTAAAAATATTGGCCAAAATTATTAAAAAGTACAAAATTCAAGTTCTTTTTTTTAGTGGGTGACCCTAATAAAAAATAATAACTTTTGAAATGACTAACTATTCACTATGTATTGTATACATGAAGAGCTTGTTTGACAACAAACTTATGAGAAGCATTCAGTATTTTGATTAGGGTTAGAGGTTAGAAAATGTTTTGTCAAATGTTAAATCTCTTTAAGCATTTTAAATTTTATTTTTTTGACACTTTCATCAATTTATTTTGTTTTTCTTTATTCTTAAGACTTATAATTCTACTTGTAATAACACTCTCTTAAATTTAGTATTCTCGTTATCCATTTAATTTTTTTTTTCAAATTTCAAAGAAATATATGTCATTTTAATTATTTTATTATTTGATTTCTATTGTCTTCAAACAAGGATAATAGCATATTGTCAAAATTAAAAGACATTAGGAAAAAAAATTTCTCGTCTTTTCATTTTAATTTTATAAAAAATAACTTTTTATTATAGAAAAAAGTTAAAATAAAAAATGATATATATATATATACACTTATTTTTTATTAATTAGTCTATTTGAATTCTATGGCTATAATTTAAAATTTTATATCAATATTCTAATGTCTTTTTTTATCATTTTAATTCTAACAGCTATTACAATAATTAGTATTATTGAATAGACTAAAGGAATGATATATACATGAAAACCGAATATATAATGGCGGATTATATGTTTTCGTTAAACTCCAAACCAAACTAATTCATTTAATTTGAATTTTAATATATAGTTAGATTTTAATTTTGTAGGAAAAAACTGATTAGTTTACTTTAATTTATTTTTCAAAAAAAGAGTTTTTTTTTTTTTTTGGGTATACTTTGATTCGGTTCAATTATTTTCCCAAAAACAAAACATTAAATAGAATTTACTCAATCAAAACTCAAAATTAAAAAAAAAAAAAAAAAGAATCCAACGGGCTATAAGACCCTAACCCCAAGTCGCGGAAACACGGAGCCGCTGTCACCTACTTCTTTGGAACTCCAACTCCACCACATGGTTAAAACTAAACTGAAGTATAGTTTAACTCTAACCTAATAAACTTTCTTCACTTATTAATTAGCCACTTCAGGGTCAGATTCCGTCTCTACATTTTATTTATTCTGTATAATGTTCTCTATATAGCTTTGCTTTCTTGCTTGCTTGCATTAGTGGTGTTCTTTTTTCTTTCTTCTGATCAAAGAAAGAAAACCCATATCGGAATTTGATGTGTCGGCGCCGGAAAAGCTTATACTAATATTGCAGAATGAGCTGTAATGGGTGTAGAATTCTTCGTAAAGGGTGCAGTGAGGGTTGCATTCTCCGACAATCCTTGCAATGGATAGATAATCCTCAATCACAAGCTAATGCCACTGTCTTCGTCGCTAAATTCTTTGGTCGTGCCGGACTCATGTCCTTCATTTCCTCCGTTCCTGAAAACCAGCGTCCTTGTTTGTTCCTGCAAAATCTCTATACCTATTTACACTCTGTTTGGCTTGGCTATAAGTTTTTCTGATTGGAGTTTTGTGTTTTTAATTTCAGCATTGTTTCAGTCTCTTCTCTTTGAGGCGGTGGGTAGAACTGTAAATCCAGTAAGTGGAGCCGTCGGTCTTCTCTGGACCGGAAACTGGCACATCTGCCAGGCGGCGGTGATGACGGTGCTACGCGGCGGCTCAATAGAACCTGTATTAGAATTTGAAGGTGGAATATTAGCACCGGACTACGGTAACTTGTCAGAATGTGCTAGTTTTAGGCCAAAAGATAAGGTGGATTCAGTTTCAAAGGCAAGAGCAACATTGAAGAGGACAAGATCTGATTTTGATGATGAAGAGGCTAAACGTGGGCTAACTAGTAATCTTGATCTTTGCTTGATGTACTCGGCGGAGAAGCCCCCGGCGGCGTCATCATCGGAGGAGTCTGAAACGACAACGTTGGGAAGTTCGGGAACTCATTGTAGGAGTAGTTTACAAGGAGGTGAAAGAAAGCTTTTAGCATTGTTTATTTGAGCTGGTTTTTTTTTTTTTATTTGTTTTATTTTTGTTTCTCCATTGAATTGGATTTCTCACTTTATTGTATACTAAAAATTGTAACTCCATTTGAGATTCTTGGAAGAAATTTAATCTAATTTCTTATTTTGATACTTTTTATTGTATGTTTTTATATATTTATTTTTATATTAAAATATTTTTTTATTGAGAGAAAAAAAATTTAAAATTGGATCTTTAGTCAGGTTATATATATCACGTACTATTATCCTATAATTTTGTGTAAAATTAATTTTTTTAATATGAATAGAAAAATTTTATTTTCTGTTTTCTTTTTTAAATGGAAGATTTTTAAAATTATGATAAATTATTACTTGATAATTTGACTATTAATCAACACTGCAAATTATTAGTCAATTTCTAGGTTTTTATTATGAATGTGGCTCTAAAAGCCATAAATAGTTTATTTTATGAAATATTGTGCGCAAAAAATTTTAGCTCTCCCAATAAAATAGATTCTCAAGGATTGGAATTTTTATTCTCAAACTTACGAAAATTAAGATCGCTAACCATTGCAATCAACACTTTATTAGTGTAGTAGATAGTTTTTTATATATTATATTTGATCTCAAGATATTAATTATAATAAATTGAAGTGTATAATTTTATTCCCGAGAAAAATAACTAACCAAAAAATAATAATAATAATAAAGCATTTTCAATGCATTAGACGAATCAAAATGAGCATTTAATTTATTGAAAGAAATCCAAGAAAATGGGATAATTTGGACTGGCTTTTGCTACCCTAAAGAGGCATATGCAATATTTTTTTTTTCCCACGTTGAGTGGTGGGTGTGTCAGCATTAGATTTTTTGTTTGGTCTCTCCCAATCTCTCATTAGTTATGTGCTTAATTTTATGTTCTGCCCCTTTTACGTTACCGAAAGCTGTGAGGTGGCTTTGCTTATATCCTTAATCCACAGCAGACTACGATAATCTATATAACAAAGAGAAATACAATTATAAGCATAGAAATAATAGAAAATCGATTTGAAAACAGAAAGTGAAACGCAGAACTATTTGCCAAAAAATATTGAAATCAAATTTTCTTTCGTTTGTAAAATATCTCTTGAAGAATAAACAATGACTCTTTCACTTTTTTTCAATGTTAGCTTTTGAGAGAGAGATGAGAGATTTTATAAGAAAATGACAATTTTATTTCAATTAATGTTGAAAATAAAGCAATTAAATATTTCAATTTCAAACATGGAGGGTTAAAAGATATAGTGCACGAAGTGTATTTCAATAATTTGTCAGTTTGTTTTAATACGCACACACAAACTTTGAAGGTGAAGGGTTTTAACTTTGAAAACTATTTTATTTTTACAACAGAAACAAATAATTATAGAAAAATAGACAACTATGTCTAAAACAGAGCAATCATATTAGAAATAGAATAGCTTTGCAGAAACTCATTTGATAACCAATAAAATTTTACTCTAAAAAATCAGTTAAGTGAGAAAATGTGAAAAATAATGATTTTAGGTAATCTCCTCTTAATATTTCATTATACAAAAGCATTTAAAAAAATTTTTTGAGAGAGAAAATAGATTTGTACTTATAATATTATTTACTCTGTATCATACATTAATTTCTTAAGACTCAATATAATACTGATCAAAATAATTCTTCAACAAACGCTATGGTCTTCAAAAAAAAGTTTTGAAAGTAAAACATATTTTCTTCAATAATTTCTACATAAAATAATTTTAGCATAAAAATAATATATAAATTTATTTGATTTATATAATCATCAAAATCTCGAGATAAAATTGATATTGAATCAATAAAGATGTAGCAATTTAAAGAGCAATGCTTCCTAAATATATAAATATTGTATACTTAAAATTATTCAACTCAAGAATCATAAATACGACCAATTCAATGCATTATACTTTTAAACCCACAAAATTAAATTAATGAGGTTGAATCAGATCCGAACTGGACATGTGTATCTTTGAATATAGGAACACAATAGTAATTTTTGGGAAAAAAAAAAAAACCTTGTTGTAAACTCAATTTTTTCGAAACGACATTAATTTGATATCTAAAGAAACATTGTTGTAAACTCATCCTATGATCCTAAGGCTAGTTGTGTTGCTTGTCCAACTTCCCCAAAAACGTGGAGAAAAACAAAAGAAAAAAAGAAAGAGTCAAATAAGGAAGACACGTTTGCTTATAAGTTACCTCTTTAACCATAATAAAGCGTCTTCGGAACCTTTTAAGCTATTGTCCTTAAGCTTAAGCATGCATGCATGCATCTTTCACCACTATATCCTAATTATTCAAGTTTCTGTCGGTGGCATGTTTTGTGAAGAAGAGATGTAACATTAGAAGATTCCATCCATCAAAAACTTTATTGTAGAATAGAATAGATCGATGAATTACATATGAATATGAGAGCAATGCTCGTAGAAAAATAGAAAGATCATATTGGCACCAATAAACATTCAAAATGATATAAAATATTTATATTTTATATTACATTAAAAATATTTATAATTACACTATATTTTACTACTATTTATTAAACTTGAGCATAATATATAAAATAATTATATTATATATTTTAATAGTCATTTTATCAAACACAAACAGTTTATATGAACTGTTATAATTTTCCGAATCAAACCCTGATTTTGCAGTACTTGAAAGCACGTTTTAAATTTAAAGAAACATAAACAAAAAACAAGCATATTTTGAGGTGAAATGAAGGCGACAAAAGATCATAAAAGAAATCGAATTATTACATGTTAAAAAATGAGGATATATTTTGGATTCTTTGCACCGGCAGCGCATGTTAGTGGTGGGCTCTGCCGCCATTGTAAACTCTCTCACAGTTCGTATTAAAAGTAAATTATTGTTTTACCAATTTAATAAATTAGTTGAAATTTTAATCTATACAAGAATAATAATATTTTTTATTTCTCAAAATAAAACAAAATTAATTTTTTATTTCTTCCTTTTCAATTTTTTCCTCTACCAATATTTCTCTCGCTCTCTCCATTACACACGCTTCATTTACTCTTCTTAATTCTCAGTTTTCTACGGTGAAGACATCGGAATCCAACTGAATGTTGCCTGTTCAAAAGATCCAAAAAATGATTTCTGTCGAGGACTTTTTCTGTTTTTCATTTTCCATATAGATGAAAATTTTCACAATGGAAAAAACAATTAGAGAAAAAAATGGAGATTTTGGAACGTCTAGTTCATATTTTTCCTTCTATTTCTTGTGTTTTCTTCTTAGATCTGATCTAGTTATGTTTTCTTTGAGTAAATGTCAAATTTAGTAATGTTGATCTCCACTTTTTTTACATGGAGATTCTCCATCCTTTAACCAGATTAAAGGTTGGAGTTGCATTTGAATTCTAATTTTAAACTCATTTTAGTGTTTAGATGTTCCTCCTTCCCGAGTTTGAATTTTTTTTTATTGTTTCATACTAAATGCAAGATCTCTTATAATTATGAATTGGGGTGTAGACAAGTTGAGTAAAAATTCAATTGGACTCGATAAGGCTTGACGAGCTGAATATCATTAGACTTAAACTTTCTTTACTTATTTGCTAACGACTGGCTCAAGCTTAATTTGAATCGAACTTTTTCAATTTTTTATTAAGCAAAGTTCAAATATGTCGCGTGTCAATTCAAATCGACTCACTTACACCCCTGAGTAAAGCTAATAAGAACTTATGAGGACCCTATGCAAGGTATATTAATATTCTCTCTTACTATTGGTTTTTGGGCATAAAATTGGCCAAGTCACTCATTGCCCATGTTAGACACAGCCAAGCTTTTTGTTCTTTCTTTCACAATTAGATTGCTGGGTTGGATAGAAAAATAATAATAATAATAATAATAATAATAACAATCCTTCATTTAATGTAAATTAATTTAAAATATATAAAAAAAATTCATTTATAGAGGATAGAGACACGTCAACCAAATGAACGCATCCATTCATACACAAGCTGTGAATGCTTATACACAACAATGCTAAGAAAGCTTACTTCTGTTTCCGTTTCGTGTACTCATTTGACTCTAAAGCTTAGTTAAATGTACTTGGAAACCATGGCACTAAAGCTTGTCACAACCAACCAATCAAGCAATCCAAGAGCATATTCAGAAGGTAAAAATAATCGATGCAAGAAACTAAATAATGATCAGTGATCATATGAGCCGTGAACATTACATTTATATATATACATATACATTAATTTCCTTTGGCCTCAAAAGCCAGTAGAATGTGTACTTTGTATACAGCTAATTAGTAGGAAGAAAATCCTGACATTTTGTCATCTTCGAATACAAAAGATATATGCAATACATGACAATGCAAAGACCACAACTGGTTCAAAAAATGCCAGAAGGTGAAGAAGCCAAAACTAGCTATTTCGATGAATATTTATTACCTCCACTGCACCTCCACCCTATGGGAAAAAGAAGAGATTTGGTGTGATGTTAGCATTTAGAGTGAGTGGTCAAGTGAGATCTACACACGTGTTGTCAGGTTGCTGGTAGTCGGTAAACGATTTAGTTGTATTATGTGTGTTCTCATACTACAGTCCTTGACCTGTAAATAGCCGATTATAAGTTTTATGAGTACAAGAGGAAAATAAAATTGCCAATGATAGAAAAGGAAAAGTTTTACCTGCATGCCTGCTAATCCGGACAAGAAATCTTTACATTGTTCAAGCAAAAATTTTTCTTTCGCAGTCACATTCACAAGTTCAGCCATCAAAGAATTGATTTCCTCCACCTGTGGATGATAAATAGTTTTAGACATTCAAAATAAGTTTTTATAATCCAGAAGAAAGATCAAATGATTTAAAACCAATCCTTTTGAAGCAAGATAATTCTTGCGATTGCATGTTATGGTTTTGTGCAATTTAGCAGCGCCAAATAGTTCACAAATTAGCTTATCTATAGGCAACAAGGACAATTATACAAGAATCTTATCAAATGGAACACAGAACTAGATGTCCCAACAGTCATTCTCTAGGCAACAAACAAACATAAAAGATATGAAAACTCGATGCTTATTTCCACGAATAGATTTTTGGTGTATTAGCATGTTTATACTCGATTAAATTATGAAGTCTTTCAGATTTGGACTGCTATAGCCAATCAAACAAGGTTAATTGGGAAAGATAGGAAATAAATCCAAGCAACTCATGAATGGATGTCAAAACTGGATGAGTTTTAATAACATCCTCACCTTTTTCAAATCTGAGATATGGGTTAACGAGGAAGAGAATTGATCACCAGCATGAGTAAATCCTTGAAAGTAGAGATGGTCAACTTGTTCAAAGTTACCAGCAAACATCAAGAGGTTTTAACTTCACCATTGACTGCAGATATGCAGCTAACATAATGATAATATATACTTTCGCATTCAATCGATATAACTCTGACATGCAAAAGATAATTTTCTTTCTTTTTTCTCCCTTGTCTTTGTCTATCAATTCTCTTCCCCTCCCCTCCCTTTCTCTCTCTCTCTCTCTCTCTCTCTCTTAACTTTCAGGCCCACACATCCAAAAGATCATACACATTCCAACTTTCACTACGCCATCCAAAACATAGCCAAAGAAGTAAAGGAAACTTTTATAGAAACAGTGAAAGAATTGAAATTATGACCACTTCATATAACATATATTGAGATTATAAGCACTTCATATTGTTGTTACTCAGATAAATTTTACATCTAGAGAAATTGCACAAAAAACTTGGAAATACCCTAAACATTTTAGTTTTTAATTGGATCATAAAGATTTCATTTACATTTTTATGGTGGAGATGGAGATGGGATAGTTTTTCTCAACCCAGTGTTATTTTCTTGAGGAAGTAAGTATATGGATGGTCCTCGAAGTGTGAATTGGTGAGTTAAAGTTTCGCTACAGGCTCAAAGTTAAAACTTAAAACTTGTAGCAGTGATTGACACTTGAAAATTTTATTATTTGCAAAGTTTTCTCATTATAGCAGAGCGAAAAGGATACAATGCAGATAAGCTATGGCAATGACTTCAGTTAAAAAGTGCATATAAATATCAAATAAAACCCCCTTTCTGAACTATTGGAAATTTTATCAACCACAGTACTACTATATATTCCCTTACCAGCGGACAATATTGATGGCCCTTCAATGTTTCCTTTTTTTGTATTGACTAAATTAGAAGTTTTTAATGAAGTCCTAATACTTTTTAAAAATTAAACCGTTAGTCCCAAATTGTCAAGAGATAAAAATCTTAGCAAACTAATGCTATGTGAAAACACAACTGTAATCAGTTAAAGGAATCATTTTAAAGGGAAAAAAACACCTCAAGAAAAAAAAGACAAATTTTTACCTTTTTCTTTACCAAATATAATTTTAGGGAGTGAGAGAGAGAGAGAATCACCCATAAGGAACCATCCTGCTCACAAAGCAAAATGGTCCCTCAATTTTTTTCCCTTCTTTTTATCCACATGTTTGTTTCGATTATTTGTTTACTTGCTTATTTAATCAATCCATCCTAATTATTATTGCCACTATATGCACTGATTGAAAGAATTCCAATTTGGCACCACATGGAATTAGTTAACAGAAGTTCATACTAATTAACCATTTAGGACTAGTTGTTTGAGTTTTAACAAGCATTAGTAATTAATTGCATTGGTAGAGATGGCAAACAGATTGGGCCCTGTAGGGTGGACATGGGTCAGTTACTTCAAGTTACAATCATGTTGGGTCTGGTGTTATGCTGTGAATAATTCCATTTCTTTTACGTTTGTTGCTGATACACAAAAACATTGATAAATGTGTACTCGGTTCAGTTCATGGCATTCTCAATAATTATAATTGAGTTTTCAAGGATTAGTTACCTTTGATGATAGCAAGCATACAGAGGAAGCCATTGCTCGCATCACATCAACCGCTGAACTAACTGCATCCTTCAGATTCTGAACATCAGCCTATAATTTAAGAGAATTGAATTGTCAACTTCCATTTATTAAGCTTTAAGCTTTCAAAATGCCAGCAACTACCTAAAAGGATTAGAAATAAGAGCACATACTATTGCTTTTCCAACAATTGGAAGACGAAGAGTACTGGCTTTCAAAGCTTCAGTTGCTCCTTCCAAAGAGGTCAAGTGATCTCTATCCAGAAAAGACCATTCCTCTAAATATGCAATCTATGTGCACCAAATAAAGCATGCTTCAGCCATTTAAAAAAAGATAAGGAAGAAGAAGAAGAAGAAGAAGAAGAAGATAGAGCCACAAACCCAGCATAAAAGAAATATAAACATACATCTGGTTGTGTATAACTGCAGCAAATAACATCTAAGTTATCATGATCAACAGTGCAGCACAATCAACATGATTATTCCAAAATAAAACTAGTAAGTAGCTTTTGGACATGGCATTAAAGATCCATTCACATGGGAACAACAGAATGAACTTTTATTACAAACTATTCAAGAAATGATTGAGAAACCCAAGCCCATAGCTCTACAGGCATCTAAAATTTAACTGCAAAACAGAAAAACTACTTCTGGAACAAACCCGTACTGGCTAGAGGTAAAACTTCCACCCATCAAAAACAAATTTTGAGCACTGCAAGGCATTTGAAGGCACAAATCGAAATTGCCAGCAAACAATACAATCAACATGTATGTCGCTGGAAATTTATCAATATAATAACCTTCAAAGAGAAAAAAAGAACCAAGACTAAAATTTGCAAGTAAATTCAACATATCTGTGGGAAATTGACCACTGTAAGGGCTTTCTAAAGTCAAAGTTTAACAGGAAGAAATTCCCACAGCCATGAATTTTACAGACTAAATTGATTTTATGGTTTCAGCTAGGGGTAAGCATTTGGTGCAGTCAATTCGATTAATTCGGCTAATTCAATTCGGTGAAGAAATATTCGGTTAAAGAAAATTAGATTTTCAGGGTTCGGTTAAAAGTTAACCGAATTAATCAAATTAACCGACTTCCAAAACTACGTCGCTTTGATTTAGTAGATAATAAAATAAATTATTAAAAATATTTTAATTTTTATTTTCATTAAATAGTGACTAATAATTTCGGTTAATTTTTATTTCGGTTAAATTCCGTTAATCACAAATTTCAATCGGTTAATTAAGTTTTTTTTTTTTTTTCGTTTTTTAACTACCGAGCAATTAATGATCATAATTAATTTGGCAAAACTATGCGGTTCAATTCCGTTAAAAAATTAGTTTGGTTAAATAAAAAAAAAATCAGTTAATTTATTTTGGTTAAAAATGTTTACTCTAATTGGCCGCATGCTTGCCCCTAGTTTCAGCTTGAAAGTTCAGTAGCTGCAAGAACTGGAATTCGATCTAAAAAACAAACATTAACATATGTTAAACTTAGTGAAACACTCACCACCATTACAGTGTTGCACTCCTCTCCAACATTTTGTCTACAAAATGTAGCTTCCACATTTGATAATGGATAAATTGTTTACAGAAATATCTGGTAAATCTCTGTCATCTTAACAGTTTCCAATTTTTATCTAACCATGTAAAAGTTAAGATTCACTCCATTACTTGTAAAGAAAACAGACAGGTCAGAGCAGCTAATGTAAGAAGTCTGTTGTGATTGTTGCAAAGATCTAATCAGGAAAAAAATCGCAGGTTTCCTTCCAGGGATCAATGTGTAAAACTATTCTTTTTTGGGAAATATCTTCAACAATGACACAGATTGTGCGTGTCTAAACGATAAGAAAATCAGTAATTCTAGCTGCCAAATTTCCATTTATCAAGGATGACAACAAGAATTCAGCAAACAGGAGTCAGTAAAGTTCAGGAAAACAAACTTACTAAATTCAAATGCTGGCATGGTATTGTGATGCACCTCATTTTATCATGCACTTTGATGCAAGCAAATAAAGCATATGTTCAGACAGAAAAAATGAAGACTAGCTGACAGTTGCAGGTAATGAATGTGACATTCTATGTGGTAAAGCACGAATATGCATATGGATACAAGAGTCAGAATACCATAATCAAGCATTTTCTCCATGGCAGCATTAGACAACTATCAGTTCCAGGTATGCAAAACCAAGGCCTTGGTTACTTTGTTATTCTGGTCTTCACATGAATTCTAGGTCCAACTCTTTAAGTCTTTTGGACATCAATTATCATGTTCCTTGTGAAGTAATAAAAGAATCCAAAGTTCAAGTTGGCCCTTAATTTTGTTCTCCCATCTCTCTTCTCTCTAACTAAGCATGGGACTTAAGGCTTATTAGAATTGAGTTATATCTCTCATAGAGAAAGAGAAGGAGAGAGGATCAACTATGGCAGCAAAAGTTAATTAGTCTTTCAAATTTGCCACACTTGAAGGAGTAGAATTCATGTTATTCAGATCTAATTTTATACATTTTGAAGCCTTAATATGGGTGGGTGCCTCTCTCAAAGTATTCACTTTCATGCTGGACAGTTGTAGACTCGAAAGTTAGACTACTCTATTTTTTTTTCCCTTCCCTCTTTTGGGTCTCATCCTCAGGGATTCCCCAATATGCTTCCCCTGTACTTAAGTGGCATTACCTTGGTGACTTTTTACAGTACATTTTCATCTCCAAGAGTATAAACAAACATGCCAGAACCACTCCTGAGTCCGCCTGGTTAATGAATGAGAGTGGAAATAGCTACAGATTCATTTTTGACTCATGTACATTTGATGCTCTTTTACCAGGAGGAAAAGAATAGGAATTATTTTAATTCTTTCTTCAAGACAATCCACTTAACATGGGATTTCCATCATGTATTTTTATCAGACATTTGCAAACTATTACACAGAACTTCAAAGCAAATAGTCTCCTTAGACCCAATGATATAAGGAATGCCATGACAAAGTCAATAATTCATTAGGTTATGGCATTTACAAAAAAATAAAAAAATTAATGGCCCCAAAACTAGAAAAAAAGCCAATACAGTATGCAAGTAAACTCTAGCTAAAGCAACTAATTCATACTTCAACCACCACACAACAGGTATGGTTTCACTTTTCCATGCATTATTATACCAAGACTTTCTCCACAAGTAGATGTAGATGATTTCAAAAAAAATTCCTGATTTATGTTTTAAGATAACTGTATAAGTTCAAAATTTTTCCATGACTCATCATATTTGAACCACGAGATTTAAGCTCAAGATAAAATCAAAGAAGGAAAGAGATAATGGAATAACATTCCACAAGGTTCACAATAAATTCTAACCAGATTCAATAATTTAAAAAAAAAAAATAGAAAAGAGTCACTAAGTCTTACTTGTCCCTTGAGGATAGAAGTTAGCTTCAACTTTTGTCTCAGCAACAGTAACTTGATTCTTTTAAGAATGACAGAATGCCGTAGTTCTGAGATTGTTACCCATGCATTCCATAAAATTTTCTGGTACAAAGAATAACATAGACTTTAAAAATCACAAGGTGGTCCATTGTTTATATCCTTAACAGTTTTAGCAACCATGTAATACACTATAGCTACTATAGAAGCTAGTACAAACAACATTTTCTGTAAACAGTAAGAGCAAGCAAATACAAACACCACCCTCAACCGTTTTCTCAAATTATAAACAATGCCATTACATCATAAACACAAGAAAACATCTTTGATGAATAGCAAAATAGAGGATAAGTGTTGAGATAGCTTGTGGAACTGCCTCTGAAAAACTGTAAGATCAGGTTGCTGACTTACTTAGAACAATAAGGGGCTGCTTAGGCCTTTCTTTCTTCCCTTTTTTTTTTTCAGTTTTTTGTTACCAGAAATTTATCTTAAAACTCAAACAAGAAAAAGCTTTTCGCAGGAAATTTTCATGTTTGGATAAACTTCTGTTTCTCACATTTTCTCTAAATGAACGACTTTTGGAGATGCTGAAAGCAAACTTTTCATGTTCTGTGCAATTGAATATTATGACAAAAAAGTTCAGGAAATTGTTTTCAGAAACAGAAAGGAGAATTAGTTTGCAACATAAGGGATATTTTCTTCAGAACCAAAAACAAGCTTTTAGAAACTGGCCCAGCCTAAACACACCCTTACTTCCCTAGATTGCTCGGTTGAGCCTCAAACAAATAAGCCCAACAATTGATCAGCAGAACTAAAATGATGAACACAAAGGCAAATTAAATTATTACGTGATTGAAAACAATTTCTGAACCTGAAATAGCTACTAAAAGACTAATTGGCCGAAATTTTGCTTCCCGACTAAATTAACATTAAATAGCATCATATTGACTATATAAACCAATTTTAAGTGCTATTCTGAAGCACATACAGCATCCTTAAGGACCCTGGAAATTTCAATCTGGCTTTTGCTTCAATTGGGCAAAGGAAAATACATTGTTTAGCAAAAAGAGTAACGTAAAGGAAAAGAAGGAGTCTTTGAAAGAAATTTTTTATTATCAATCAACTTTGATTTGAAATAACAAAAAAAATGATGAGCAATCCCTGTCCCTTTTATTGCTAAAGTGGATATCCAAGTGAATAGCTAAACAGCATTCCTATTTCTGTTCTAAAGCAGAGATTCTAATCTAAAATCCAAATAGAAAAGGGAACGATATGGAGGAGTTTTAATGTTTCTTGAGCTTGAAGAAAGCATAAGGGTGTCTAGAATCTAGAACATCGATCCAGCCACCAGAACTAAATAGTTCACTTTCATCAGGGTAGTTTATGAAACTAAACCACATACCCTAAATAAGAGAGTTTATATCCATATTCGAGATGTCTTCATAATAATGAAGCTGTAGCATGATGTCAACAAATTGGACGGCAAAATCATGTGGAATACTAGAACATAAACTTTATTGTCATGCAGCCAAATGAAGTCTTGATTCTCAATCTCTTTACCTTCCAGACAATAATAAAAATTGCCTAAACTTGTACTGAGACCTCTCCACATACCAATTCTCAAAAAATTGTAGACATATTTATGAAATTTGTAGTTTTGATGTTATGGCGATTACATGCAATTCTTAGTTTGATATTCCAAGAAACTTAAAAGTTCCTAGGAATCAAGAGCATACCAAATATGCTGATATTGTATTTAAGCAATCAATGAACATTGACCAAAGAAAGAAGAATTTCATCGCACGAGAATGAACACGCAATATGATTTCATATGTTTCTTAAAGTATAGCACTACATTTCTGAGCTAATTGAAGTTGCACCAAGTAGGATAAATAAAGCGTCGTTTGATAACACAAACATACCAAAGTTTACGGATGAGAAAGCAAAATCATTAACTGAAAACAATGAACTGCTTTTAACCTATATTACCATACCTCTGCACTTAGTCTCTGCACCATGAAGGTAGAATCTGCCCTTGCATTTACAAACCGCCATTGCAAGTAACGGTTATACAGAAGCCTCAACATATGTGCATCAACAATTCGATCCTCGCCCATCTTCCCTCTCCTTAAATCAACAGAGAAACTAAGAATTGAAGGCACGCTACCCGAATGACTCGTCGGCCTCACTCGCAAAGGACTAGAAATCCCTCTTGATGGAGAGCAAGTTGAAGGTGTCCAAAGCTTGCAAGGCGAAGCAGGCCTAGCGGCCCCCCTAATAGGTGAAGCAATTGTTCTAGGAGACGCCAAGGGACCATCACTACTAAATCTTTTTGATTGAATGCTCTTTGATGAAATGCTCGTTCTTGAACTAGGACTATTAGATAATGGTGAACCCGGATCCTGCAACCGCCTCAACCTAGTATTAGTTTCTTGCCAAAACCTTGCAGAAACAGCAATGCCACGAGGCCCACCTTTTCCTTTCGAAATCCCACCACCAAATTCATGCAATCCTGAAGTGCTACCAGAGGAAACGCTATCACTATCAGATGCAGTGAGATCACCAGTAACGGAAGACTCATTTACCGAATTAGCATCTGGGTTTTGTTTAGCATTGGTTAAATCCAAACTCAACCTCCTCTCATCAACTATCATAGATTGTTGCAATGGCTTAACCATCAATAACCCAGATCCCATAGTCCTCTTATCTGCACTACTACAATCAAAACTCCTAGACAACAATGGATTTCTCTCACTAGAACACAAATTCCCTTCTCTACTCCTTCCAGGCCACCTATGCTGATCCAAAGGCCTCGAATTCTCTCCTTGATCTCTCACAGGAGTCGCTTTCCTCCTCTCCGGCGTGGCCTTTCTACCCAAATTAGGCGATGTGACAGCCTTAGCCTTACTAATCGGAAGCGAAAAAGCTTCCCCTTGAAAAGACACTGATAAACTCCTGGTAGATGTTATCAACATCCTTGTTGCAGCAGACATTTCAGTAGCATTGCCTTGTTTAACTTCTGGATTCGGTGTCAGTGGCCTCGCTGCCACTGGCCGCCTCCTATCTACAGATTGAGATCTTTTAGGACCCGAAAAAGAAGGCGGTGTGTTTGCAGGCCCAGAATTAGTAGGCCGCGAAAGTAAAGGTGAAGCAAATCGCTTAGCAAACGAAGATGATGTTGAGGAAGAACTTGTACTGGTAGTAGTAGTAGTAGTAGTTGTTGTTGTTGTTGTTGTAGAAGAGGAAGGAGAAGGAGAAAGATATCGAGAAGGAACTTGTTTTCCCCTGGGTTTTCTCGTTTGAACACGACCCCCATTGTTATTTTGCTCTTTCTCTGAAGGTAACAGTGGAGGTCTAGTTAGATTAGGGGTTTTATTAGTAGAAGTAGCTGCTTGAGAAATAGCAGCCACCATTATGTGACGAAAAAGAGTTCTGCTTCTTTGTTTCCCTCACATTTCCTCATGAAATCAAAGTCTGGGTTTTACAGGTTTCACGGCTACAAGCTGCAAAACAAGAAAAATTAGGTTTCTTTTCAACAAATTGAGCAAGACGTGAAAAAACCACAGATTGTTTTTAATGGATTCTGCATTTTGACGGCAAATCCTCCTTGGGTTTACAGAGAACGAAACAGTAGTAGGTAAAAGAGGTGAGATTTGTGAGAGAGAAGAGAGTCACAGGTATGGGGTTTCGTTGTGTTTGGAGTTTTTGGTTATGGTGAATCTTTGGAGAGACGTTATATGTTAATTTTTAAATTAAATTAATTAATAAAGACATTTTTAGTTCTTATAAGACTTTCAATTATGGTTAGGGTATGGTTTTCTTTCTTGTTTTTGGTCTACTTCTACTTCAAAATATGGTTATTGGTATAATATGATTTAGAGAGATTGTGATAGTGATGATGGTGCAAATTAGCTAAGCATAATTTTTTTTTATTTGATTAATAATTTAATAATCTTTGCTTTTCACCAAGTTATAAGTACATCAATTATGATCATCTGTGTTCTTTTTTAGCTGAATTATTATAATTCACTATGAACATTAAACAACTATGAAACGGTAAATCATTTTAGGAATGGTAATAATTGGTGAATTTGAATTTTTACTATTTTCTTTTATGCTTTATTGAAAAATATATATATATTTTTGTAAGATTTTAATTTGTGAAGAAAAATATTACCGGTTGTTGAATAAAATGTATAAGGATAATGGTAATTATATAAATATATATAATGTTTTATTTTCTTTTATTTACTAGTTAAAATTTGTAGTAAACTAATTTTACAATTATCAACTTCTTTACTTAAATTATTTTCATATAAACTAATATAACAAAAAAATACATATTTATTATAGAAAAAATAAATTTGAGTTTTTGAAATAAGATAATATTAAAAGCAAAAGAAGTGAAGCGAAGTGATAATAAAAAATAAAAAGTATGAACTACCATTGATAAACACGGCAGCTCTAAATTAAAATTATGATTAAAAATTTAAAAGAAAAAATAAAGAGTAATTTTTTTTTTTTTTGCTCGGCTTGTAAAATGATATGCTATTTCTGTTGGTTGTTGGTTGTCTCAATAATTAAAGTTTTTTTGTTCTTTTTTTTGTGAGAGTAATTCCTTATTTTGTAAGGATTTATTACTAAATAAAATTATGATATTTGATTTAAAATTATGGGACTTTAAATTTTGATTTGCAGATGTGGATTTTCGCTTGATGGAATTTAGCAGTACAGTCTATTTCTCCGTTGATACGGTTGACGCATAGCGTCAGAAACTTATTTGTAATTATCGTATGTGGTAAATTGTTAAAAAAACAATTCAATTATAAAATATTCAGAAAAATTATTATTTTAACGTACAGATCAATTAATAGACTAGTAGTTGCCATAAAAATTTATATCCTTTGTTAATATTTTAGAGCAAGCAAATAATTTCATAACAAAGAACATTTAAAATAAAAAAAAAAAACAATTGGGGAAAAGGTATTAATTTATATAAATAATTATTCATTTTCTTTAATTACTCTTTAATTCCAACTTTGATTAGATAATTACTATCATTACCAAAACATAAAAATTAATAATTTTCCAATATATTTCTAAATTTTATGACGCAACTTTTGGTCCCAACGCTTTCACATGAATGAAATCTGGTGTATAATTATTGACTAATTGATAATTTATTAACTTAATTAAGTTTTGAAATGAAATTTTCCAATAATAATGAAAATGATTAAACAGTAGTACAGATACGAATCTGGCTAAAAAAAGAAATTAAGCTGCTGAAATAAATAAAAATATCTGACACAAATGGTTACCATGACAGAGTATCTCACATATCATTTTGGCATTTTCCTATCTATTTTATTATTACTTCTTTGTTTTTAAATTGAGCAAAATGGTTTTATAAAAATATAAAATAATTTTTATAAAATTACTGGAAAATTTATAATGAGTTCTAAATTGTTAAAGCCATAAGTTTAATTAAAGTAAATTTGATAAACTATGGAAATTTCTTTTTTCTTTCTTGAAGTATCGGTGGATTTACGGATATACTGATGGGAGTATTACCTTTTATTTACTAATTTATCGAATTGATTGATTTATTATATAAAGACTTTAAAACGATGCTATTTGAGTAAATCGGTAAATAAAAAATTCTGAATTTTTTTGAGTGCTTTACCGATTCATTTACCGTCTACTGAATTTTATTTAAAATTTTTACCAATTTAACCCGCCATTTTTATCGAATAATCTCAATTCAAATCGATAAATCGGTAATTATGGAAATTTGTTCGCCCGTAATTTTGAAAACAAAGGGATAGAAAAAGTTGAAAGCCAATACTAAAGCTTTCATGAGATGATTAAGTATTGCATAAACTAGTAATTAAAAAAGTTTAGGCATATGATAGAAAAGAAAACAACACTCAAAGAAAATTGAAATAAAGAGAAAGAGAGAGTACCTGAAGAGGACATGAATGAGCTAATTAACCTTCATGAAAAGGGCTTTCAAGCAGAAACAGAAACGGGGACTTTGATGGTCTCATCTATTGCAAATGCAATCCCAAAACTTCAACTTTAATAGAAATTCATATAAAAGAGAGAAAAATATTGCCTTGTGATTTTTGCAAGCTAAGCTATTACTCATTTCTTAATTAATTAATTAATTAATTAATTATTAGTTGATTATATAAACAAGATGCAACATCTCAATCTCATCTATCCCTTGCTTTTAACGCATTTTTACTCTTATTATTATCATCATTATTAATTATTTGTAAGTGGGGAAATGTTACAAAGAGTTAATTTAATATATTATTCTTAACACCACGTGTTGAAAAAGTATTAAAATATAATTTTTTAGAAAAGAAAAAATAACTCAATTTATCAACAGATCGACTTTTAACGATGGATTTAATTCAAAGTGGACAATGAAAAATCAAAATTTTAAAAAATGAACTCGAATAGACTATGGGTTTTAAGCCTGACCAATTAATTAAAAATTAAAAATATTTCTCCACATGCCACTTGCCATCTAAGTTTTTATTTATTTATTTTTCAATATGATTATTTTACTGTGTTGTCTCAATCTTGCAAAATTTTAGTTTTAACATAGAATTAGCCCTTCTAAGCTCTACAGCTTAACTAAAAAAGGTCAACTTTTCTTTTCTTTTCAATTTGGTGTATAGGTCCCTTCAAAGCCAAATATATATATATATATAGTGTTCTACTTGAGAGTGAAATAACAAATGAAAGTCAACTGTAAAAAGCAATTAGAAAGGTACTGAGTCGTATGTCTGATAGCTCTTCTTAATTATATATGTTTAATCATTAATTAAAATTACTAATCTTTATGTGGTTCTCATACAAATTCAACCTTATAATAATTAAATCTTATTTAATAAAAAGGAATTTTGAATTATATGTCAAAAATTAATTATTAACGTGAAAAATTGTTGAAACTTTTAATTTTAATATTTTTAAGTAAAAAATAATAAAAGAATAGATTGAAATTTTCATTCTTCATTGATCACGTTAGAGTATCAGTGAATACACTCCAAAGAAAATAAAGGGATTTGAAATTCGAACAACTTTTTAAACTTTTTCGTGTAGAATTCAAACAACTTGCAAGCGAATTCGATTCATTTTATCTAAAAATGACTTATATTTTAACACAGACGAAATATCTAAAGCTCTAATTTGTCAATCTATGGTAATAGAGAAACATAATTGAAAGTGTGACTTAAGGAACACTCCATAGAACAAATTAGTTTAAAAGTAACATATCCACTAAGTAATGGTTGTTTAATTAGCATTATTAGTTAGCCCACTTTGAAAGTGATAGTAGTAATATACTTAGGAGTGTGATTATTTTTGTCTGTATCCATACCTTTCCAACATTGCTTCTGCTTTCCACTTCCCATTAAAAAAAAAAAAAAATGGGGAATGTGACTATTTGGTACTTTGGGTGGCTATAAAAAATTGCATTTCTGAGTGTACATTACCTTAGAATTTAAGGTTCAAAGGTAATTTGACAAGAAAATATTAGAAAAAAAAAAAAAAATCAAGAAAGAACCTTCCCATATCAAACTATTAGACTTGTGATGGGTGACCTGCATGTTCTAACATATGCTTTCCTATATTATCACAGTTCCTAAATGTAAATAAACGCTTTTTTAATATATCAACAAGTGTTGCGATGAATGATTCGGATAAAGCAAATACTCGCTCTTTATTCTTTAGCAGGCGGATGCAGTTGGAGAAGACTTTAGTTTGGATTTAGTGGGCATTGCTCAGATAATAAGATGTCAAACATAATTTATTTGTCTTTTATAACATAACAACTCAGAGTTAAACGCTAAAACTTTTTCTCCTTGGAAAATTTTCAACGCATTGAAAAAGGGAAAAGAAAAGGCAACACAAAGGTACAATCTAATTGGAGAGATGAAGGTAGCATTGATGGGAAATGGAGAAATACAATTCATTGAAAAGAAATGTGACAGCAGCAGAAAAAACTACCTTGAAGGAGAAGAAATAATAGTCAAGAAGGTTGGTGGAATAGATTATTGCAGCTGCTTTAGCAGGTTTTGTATTTATATTCTTTTTATGCAGATGATATTAGGTTTGTGAGGAAGGTTATTAAGGTAGTTTTGAAGCATTCATCAGTAGGTTAACTATTGTTAGACTAAATTTTGTCAACTTGAATAATCCCTAGCTGCTAACTCAAAGCAAGCTATGCCTAACTCTTGTAGAATGTTGCCAATTCCAGAAATTTGAATTGGACTTTATACTTATTTGTTATTGCAATTGCACTCCAACCATCTAAACTTATTCAATTTCATATAACATTAACACTAATTTTCTTAGAATTGTGTTCAATTACATTATTTATGCGTTAATTTTATATACAACAATGAATTTAGGTGGTTTGATTACAACTATTAAGGCTGTATTCGGTAACAACTTTTAAAATAGCTTTTAGCGTTTTAATTATTAAAATGTTAAATTTTATTTTTTTATAGTGTTCTGTAACACAGTTTTTGAAATAATATTTTAAATATTAAGATATCATTTTATAAAAAATTAATTTTTATGACGTTTAATTTTTAATATTCTATAAAAAGCTGTTTAAACAGTTTAATTCAATGAAATTGCTAAAACAGTAAATTTTGTAGAACAGGTCCAGGAATAATCCGCCATGATTAGACAAACCTGCAATGATTAGGCAAACTATGGTCAAAAGCAAGCCTTTCACTTTCCAGTGGTTCCATGTCTGCTGCTGAAAAAACCTGTGATGATTAGGTTAACCAATGCAACTAAAAAGGCTCTCTTTGGTTTCATTTCTTGCTTTTTGGCTTTTTAATTTCTTTTTTACAATTTTTAATTTTTCCTACAAAAATACTATAACAAATTAATAGTATTATATGAGAGAAAAATAAAATGCAATTATAATTATTTTATAATAAAAATTTCTATTTTTATAAAAAAATGGTTTAAAAATAACATAAAGAACACCAAAAGGGAAAACAAAAATTAAGTTTACATAATTAAAGCAGCTACAATGAATAGGAAAGCACATGAGGTGAAATGATAGCACATTCTAATGTGCCTAAAATAGAAGGAAATGCAAAACAGGAGATTTTTCATTTTAATCTTTGATTAGGCAATTAATTAATTTTTTCCTGATATGTTGATGATGATATACATGAGGCTTGTCATATGCAACCAATTATTAATATTTAATAGGGGATTCCAACAAATCTTTGCTATTTGGTTTTTTACCATTATAATTGTAGTGGTGAATTTGGTTTACTTTTAAATTAGTTCTCTTAAATTTTTAATTAATAATTTGTATTTTAATTATATATTTTCTCAGTGAACGTCTTTAGTGCTTCAGATCATTTTATTTACATTTTTCCAAAATAAATAGAAACCTTTATATGAATAGAATAAATTTTTATCTTACGGAATGATAGAAATCTTTTTCTCTTTTCTTTTTTCTCATCTTCTTTAAGAATTTGAAATGAAAAATACATACATTTATTCCACTTTGCAAATGGAACCAAAAGGAGAATTGATGTTATTTCCAGTAATAACAAAGTATTGCTTAATTTATATACACTTTGATAGATTATGAAATGGGAACTGAAGGAAATATAAAGCCTGACTTGCTGAAATGTAAATGGAGTGAGTTCTCATGTGATGCAGGTTTAAAGCTATTTTTAAGCAACAGACTCTGATTTTATTTATAATTTCTAAAGAAAGAAAAGTGATGCATCAACTACTGATAGCGATGCCATATGAAAATTTATAGTTACCATATAACAACTGTTACAAAGTGGAGCAAAATCTTAGCAGGAAAATCAATTAAACAGTAAGATTTGATAAGAAATGGAATAGAGTTGGCAAATGGCAAACCTCTCTAAATAATAAGAATTGCTTCAAATATAAGACAAAAACCAAGTTCAACGAATCAACATTCAGCCTTCAGGTCAATTTCAATACTCGTAACGTTTAACCTCTTATTGGTTCTTGCAACAGCTGGCTTCTTCCATATAATAGATGTTTCCAATTTTTGACATTCATATAATTATCTTTTTTTTTTTTTCAAGCAAAAACACCCTTATTGGTTGATTCCAATAAAGTTTCCAATTATTGGCTGCAACTCTTGTTTTCTGATTCAAATGGTTTCCAATTATTGGTTTTGATTCAAATAGTTTTCAAATGTGAGGTGGTACTTTAACTGGGAATTCAAATGGGTTAATCCCCTTCCCATTGAAGATTTGGAATCATAATCTGTAAATGTTCACTTTCTTTTCATCTCCAAGTTCTGGCCAAGCAATTTTTTTTTCCCATCTAGGCAGCTACAAAACCCAGAAATTTAGCCACTCTAATGGCCAGTGAAGTTCAAATTCAGAAAACTAGCGGCCACAAGTATTATTGACCATCTCTTACTCATTCTTCAACATGAATACTCATGTTACAAGCCATGATAGAAACAATCGCAAAGAATGAATACTGAAAATGCTGCAGCATCTAGGTCTATAGTAATTTAATGTCCATATTCCCATAAGGGAAAAAACTCAGAAAAAGTAATTCAACATCTACAGTCACCAGCATCATGTTATGAAATTGCAAACTCGTAGGTTAAAGCGCACGGTTAAACAACAAATATAAGAACATAGAATAACTGACAAGAATAGACTTAGGAAATTAATTATCCTCAATGACTAATTCCAAAACATTGTAATAGCAAAATATACTTCCCACAATCAATACAAGTTCCACATGACATAAACTAAATAAAACATTATACTAGTGTTCATGCAAAAAGGAACCACAAGTCCAATCATACTTGTCCATCACTCTTGTGGAACAGGTGCTCATCCTTTAACGATACTGCAATGCAAAGGAATGAATACAGAGAATGAGATCACAAGAATCAACTGCACCTGAATCATGCATGCAAATTGATTACAACAATTGACAAATACCTTGATGAAGCCAATCTCCTTCGCATTGCTGCGGAAGCACTGTCTGCAACACATGAGCCCATACTTCCTGATCAGCCCATGAGGATTTCCACACACACGGCTAACAAAACAAGAAAACAGAAATCAGACTGCATGATTCTACGTTAAATATTTTCATCTTCTTAACTATACAAACACATCTAACAACTTGAAGCAAGTCAAACAAATAATTCACTAAAATTATCAGACTTCATAAACTAAATTGAGTTCAAAGAATGGTCAAACATTAGCAGATAAATAACACCAGATGATAAGAGGTTATGTATAAGAAGCCTAACAATAATATCCTTTGACAAATATTGAATGAAGATAACAAAACCCTCCCTTTATACTATTTAGTCTAACTAGGCTCTTCAGAAAACTGCATCATATTGTCTAAATAGGTTTTGCATCAGAAAATCACCCCCGATTAAGCTCAAAAACATTATAAATAACACAGCCAACAACTAATAAATCATATAATCCAATAATCCAAAACAAGCATCTGAAAGCATCACAAAAAGAATAAACTTGTGGAAGCCCTCATCAATACAATCGTAGGAAATACAAAAATCACTACAAATCTACAGTTTCTTTAATTTTCCAGTGAAACAAACAGATACAGAAAAAGAAACAGAAACGAAGAAGAAGAAGGTTTTGTACCAGGCACGAGAACCAGGGCCGTAGTTCTTTGGGTGAGAATTCCAGACGTTCGAGTGCCCCATGACTAGATTGCAAGAATCAGACGATGCAGAGCAGTTCCAGAATGCGAAGGTTGAATTGGCACTGAAAAGCGAAGTACTTATAGGGCCGTCCAAAACCCTAGCATTCGACTTTATCTCGGGTCGGGTATACGAATATGGATCACTGAAAAGCGCAAGTACTTATATGGACGTCCAAAACCCTAGCATTCAACTTAGTTCGGGTCGGGCATACGAATATTGAACGGGTAGACACTATACCGGTAACTATTCACAGTCGTAGTTAAATCACAAACGTTTGTTTGAGTAAAAAAAAAAAAAAAAATGTAAGAAGAGGTAATGTACTTTTATTTTCTCCTATTTTACTTAGAAAAGGGAGACAATGACCGGTAAAAGTTTCTTTTTTTTTTAAAAAAAAATTATTATTGTGTTCCTACATTCAAAGCTACACATATCCGGTTCGGATCCGATTCAACCTTATCAATTTAATTTGATGAGTTTAAAAATATAATGCACTGAATTGATCATATCTATGATTCTTGAGTTGAATAATTTTAAGTATACATTATTTATATATTTAGGAGGCATTGCTCTTTAAATTGCTACATCTTTGTTGATTCAATATCAATTTTATCTCAAGATTTTAATGATTATATAAATTAAATAAATTTATATGTTATTTTTGTGCTAAAATTATTTTATGTAGAAATTATTGAAGAAAATATGTTCTACTTTCAAAACTTTTTTTTGAAGACCATAGAGTTTGTTGAAGAATTATTTTGAGTAGTATTATATTGAGTCTTAGGAAATTAATGTATAATGGAGAGTAAATAATATTACAAGTACAAATCTATTTTTTCTCTCAAAAAAATTTTTTAAATGCTTTTGTATAATGAAATATTAAGAGGAGATTACCCAAAATAATTGTTTTTCACGTTTTCTCACTTAACTGATTTTTTAGAGTAAAATTTTATTGGCTATCAAATGAGTTTTTGCAAAGCTATTCTGTTTCTAATACGATTGCTCTGTTTCAGACACAATTATCTATTTTTCATATAGCTATTTGTTTCTGTTGTAAAAATAAAACAGTTTTTAAAGTTAAAACCCTTCACCCTCAAGGTTTGTGTGTGTATTAAAACAAACTGACAAATTATTGAAATACACTTTATGCACTCTCTCTTTTAGCCCACCATGTTTGAAATATTTAATTGCCTTATTTTCAACATTAATTGAAACAAAATTGTCATTTTCTTATAAAATCTCTCCTCTCTCTCTCTCTCTCTCTAAAAAGCTAACATTGGAAAATAGTGAAAGAGTCATTGTTCACATTTCAAAATCTCTAAGCTCTCTCTCTTCAACTATCTTTATTTCTTTTCATCTTTATTTTTCAAG
The DNA here is from genome assembly GCA_947857235.1 of Jatropha podagrica. Lineage (NCBI taxonomy): Eukaryota > Viridiplantae > Streptophyta > Magnoliopsida > Malpighiales > Euphorbiaceae > Jatropha > Jatropha podagrica. The sequence continues at coordinate 62,780 of CANUEP010104567.1, forward strand.
AGATATTTTACAAGTGAAAAAAAATTTGGTTTCAATATTTTTTGAAAAATAGTTCTGCGTTTCATTTTCTATTTTTAAATCGATTTTCTATTTGTCCTATGCTTATAATTGCATTTCTTTTTGTCATATAAATTGTTGTAGTCTGTTGTGGATTAGAGGAATTTAAATGTAATACATTTGTGTAATAGTTTAGTTGAGAAGTTATAATGAAATAGGTTATCAAACGACCTTATTTTTATGTGAAATTCTTATATTTTGATATGAATTTTCTGTTATTTGCAAAACAGAAAGGCTAGAGGTTAATTAGAACGTCTGAAATCTAGTGTATTAATGTTAGATTTATGTGTTAAATTTATTTTCTTGTAATTATTGGTTTGGCTCTTTCCCTTAAAAAAAGATAATATAATGGAGGATCTTAAGATACGTTTTGGAGAGTGAATATAGACAAGTTAGTGTCAAAGCACTATAAATTTTTGTGTTTATTTTCTGCTTGATAATATTATGTTTACACAGCTATTAATATTTTCAGAAATGTTGTTTAAGGTTCTGTTTCGAAATATGAATAAACTTTATTTTTATAGAATATTATAACTCTAGATTTCTATATTATGATTATACCAAGCTTTAATCTATCTTTTTATATTCAATATAATTTACAATCTGAATCAATTTTCTAATCTTACATAAATTTTGTGAAGTAATTCTAAATGCAATAACTATTCTTTATAAAATCGTTTTAATCTCACAGTACCTTTATGAAACAATTCTAAACATAATAACTTTACTTTACAGAGATGTTATAATCTTACAGAAGGCTTATGAATCAATTCTAAAAGTAATAGCTGTCTTTTAAAAAGGCATTATAATCTTACAACAACTTTGTGAGAAAGTTCTAAACTAGATAATTTACTCGCACAAATGCTTTCTAATTTTACTGTAACAGAATTCTGATTTAGTGTTTTAAACGTCAAATTTTTTAAAAACCCAATTCACCCCTCTTGAATTGAATTATGCCATATATAAACGGAACTCACAATCTTTCTTTAATATAAACTTGTTTTAAAATGTTGTTGTTGAAATATATTTTAGTTTCGAACTTACTTTATTATTATGTTATTAAGTATTTTTAATTTTATAGATTGTTATTTTTTATTAGAAAATTTAATTTTTTATTATTGTTTATTATTATTATTATTATTATTATTAAAAATTATTTTCGAATGTTGTTATTCAAATATATTTTTATTTATGAAAATAACTGTATAATTATATTTTTAAATATATTTAATTTTTTTTATTATTCACCTTTAATAATTATACTTTATTTAAAATTACTTATATTATTTATCATTTATTTGTCTAGTAGATTAACTGTGAATTTATAGTCAATCCAAGATATTCACCCACCATCAGGCATTTAATAGGTTACATTGGAAAAAAATTTATTAATATGCATATACTGATTGAGTAATTTAAATTGATAAACCAGATTCACATACAATCCTACTGATATGTTATTATGTCAAAATTAGTCATTTTATCTTTGTTTTTTTTTTTAAATATACTATTTTACTGCTAATATTTATTTTCATAATTTTTTAGTTTTTCTATTTATTTTTGTCTTATGGACACTACATTTTTACAAAAGCCATAACATGCTATCCAAATTATAAAATTATACTTATTAAATATTATAACTTATAAAAATAATTTCATTTAACGCTTCATCTTATAAATTAAATTTGATCAAATACTTATTTGATAGTTAAAAATATAAAAATTATTATTTAAAAAACTATTCTAACAACATAATATCAATAGTTTACATAAAAAAATTCTTATAAATTGTTATTTCGCATGTGCAAAATTGTTGAATTTAATGGTACAATAGGTCTCTTACAATGTCTCATGTACCACAACCCACATGATTAAAATTGTAAATTTACGTAATTAGCCGTAATTTTTTCATACAATATTGGACCAAATTTCTTCAGATCCATCGTTTCCTGGCCCAGTGGCCCGATCCAGTTGAAGTGTGTATACGTGGTGTAGATATGGTAAGTGAGACGACGCCGTTCCTATCCTCTATAGCTGCCGCAGTTGAACATCATTGCAGAGAGCGTTTGAATGGCGAACGACGCTTCTGGGTCTTCTTCTTCTCCTCCTCTGGTAAGAGAAAAAATAAAATTATACATATTGAGATTAGGTTCTAATTTTAAGAAATATAAAGGTTTGCGAATAATTCATGTGTAGAAACGGGGATTTGAAGAGGAAGATGAGTTTATGATACTAGGTTCGGAGTCGGGTTGGGTCGAGGCTCGAACATCTTGCGATCATTTGGGTTCTTTATCATCCGATCTCTATCACATTCCAACTCCTGATACTTCTTGCTACAGGTTATCTTTTGCTCTTCATGTTCTTCTTTTGAAATTCGTTTGCTTTTTCTGGCTATTTACTTGAATTAGACAGCATAATTGATCCGATAAGAGTTTAGGGCTTGATTTAGGCTTTGGTTGCTGAGGAAATAGAATAGAAATGAATTAGCTATTCTTAAGTTTATTTTGCAATTTGTATTTTTCTACAGAATTGCTATCCTACATTTGTATAAATTTAATTATTTAAACCAAAGTTGATATAACTATTTCAATGTATAGTAGCTGTATTTTTCTTTGCCTAATGCCCTTAACCATGTTTGGCATAAATGAATTCCACAAAATTTTATGGAATTTATGTAGAATTTCACATATTCATGCTTGGTATGAATGAATTTGTTCATTCCACTTCAAAGAACTAAACATTATGAAATTCAACACAGTGAAATCAAATTTCATCATTTGCATATAGATTCTATATTTCTAGTTTTTTTTATATCAAACAAGGGTTAAAGGTCTAATCTTTATGCTGCCAGGCTTTATTGGGTTTGCAGAATATGAAAGAATAGAAATGAAAATTATTGTCCTTTACTTGTGCATGTTATTTATGGTGTAGTTTTAGTTTCCATTTGAGACCCGATCAAAATTGTTATGTATCATGATCAATGAACTTCTATTCTGTATTTATGTTCTCGTATTTTTCTACGTGTGTTGTTTTATTAACCAAACAGAATCCTGAATTTCTTTCTGGCGAACTAGATTCTATATTTTCGCTAATCCAAGGAACAACATATTTTCTCAGATGCCATCATCCGAATGAAAACTGGGTGTGCTTGTCATGTAAGGATGTACTTTGCAGTCGTTTTGTGAATAAACACATGCTACAGCATTATCAGCAAATGAACCATTGTGTTGCTCTCAGCTATAGGTATCTATTGAAAATCTCATTTCTCCTTTCGAAATTGATCTTTTTCTTTTGGATTTGCAGGTTCGAGTTTATTAACGTTGTATTTGTTTTAATTTTGAAAAACAGTGATCTTTCAGTTTGGTGTTTTGCTTGTGATGCATATCTAGACGCCCAAGTGATTGTGCAGCTGAGACCTGTGTATGAGACTGCTTACCTCTTGAAATTTGGCGAGGCACCTCCTCCATTTCGCACGGTTGAATACTTACGAGATAGTCAATCATCTAACAATTAGATTTATCAAATTTAAATTACAACCCGTTAGGGTTAGCTCAATTGGCTTGCCTCGCCTATGGCTAATTGCGGATGGAAGTTGTGGATATATCCAAAAACTCTCAAAAAAGAAAAGCTTTAACACATTACACTTGTGTTTTTCATTTTTCTATAACATTTTACTTTCTTTTTAGGCTACTTAGTGGCTTGGAGAGGCCGAATTGAGATTATTCCATGTTTCTGAAAACTTGAATCCAAAATGTGAAAATAGAAGATTTGCTTGTATCTTGATACGAGTGGGTACATGATTGTTTTTGTTTGTGAATGATTTGATTTTCATGCCTTCTTTGCCTCTCAAAAATCTATTGAAATATGCAAAAATGTCTTTACTTGTGGTTGTTCAAATGGCAAACTTCGTTTTAGTCACATTGGATTTCATACAATTGAATTAATGCAAAAAAATGAACTCTTTTTTTTTTTTTTCTCAAATCAAGCTTGAAAGCATGAAATTTTCGAAGAATTCTACAAATTATACTAAAAAGGGTGAAGCTTTACTTTTAAAGATCTTCAGGAGGAATTATTTGACTACATGGTAATACAATGGCTCAGTTCGGTAATACCAATTGTTATAGTAGTTGTGTCCCTCGGTCCCTCTAAAGACTGATATAAAAGTCATGTCTCTCAACCTCTATAAGTACTAACACGTATATCATACCATCCAAAATAACTCTAAATATCAGAAATGGTGTTCAAGTATAAAACACTAGACGGTATATTACCAAAAATTTTATGCCAATTTTATAATTACTTACGTAACGCTAAATATAACTATATAGGGGCAAAAACGCAACGACAACATTTTGTTTCTGCTTGGCAATGGTAACTGCATAGCATGCATTTTTTTTCTCTCTTACAAGGTTTAAAAGATAATTCGTATAACTAGTGAAATCAAAGTTAGACCAATAAAATCGATCATGTTTTCTACATTCATATACAAATAAACCAATAGACCATAACATGATTTTTTTTTCCTATCCAATTTTTATATTCCATGCATAACATGTGCTAAACTCCAGTAAAATTTGTAGAGGTTCCTTGAAGATCACATGCTCTTTGCTCACATTCTAGTTTGCCCCACCTTGCATCAACTCGCTCACAGGGAAATATCAGCTTGCCAAGGCTGTCAGAAATCACTCAAATGTTAACAAGACAATAAATAAATTTTGCTTAAGACAGTGAAACTGAGAGCTGTCTTACATATTAGAAATGCATGTGTATGTAAATTTTGGGTGAAGTGGAGCGATGAAAACATATAAACAAATCTAAATCTCTGTTAGATTCTATCATACGAAGAAAATTGCCAAAAGAAAAAGGAACAATTAGGGGTCAGTAATTTAACCATCCATTTGCACGATCAATTTGGACAAACAAGGTAAAAGCTGTAGTCAACTTTATTTGACCTCGTTATTGTGTTACGGAAACAAATTTTGATTCTTGTCCATGCAGTGTAAACCAAGTATAATTAACAACTTTAGGATTTGGTTTGATTACCATGAACACCATCAACTTTAAACAATTACTTGGTTGTTCTCTCTTTTGTAAAACAAAACCATAAAATTCAGCAATTAAAACCTAAAAGCATTAGAATGCACCGGCAAAAACTGCAGGCTTACCTTCTGTTAACTATGTTATGAACATGGCATAACCATAATGAGAATTCAGTATGAGATCCAGCTTGTACAGGATTCACTCTGTGAAACATGTAAATGAAGCCATAAGCAATGGAAATAGTATAGGGAACTTGATAAACTATTAATATTTAATAATAACTTCACCTTTACATTCTGAATTTGTGATGGAGAAAATGAACACAAAGAATTGTCCACTGTAGTGGAGTACAGAGATAGAAGGAAATTTTGATTTCTCTTCACATTGTATTATTCTAAACGTCATAGAGAAGGAGAATTGTGAACTTAGAACAGTCATCTTATGGATCATGCAAAATCAAGTGCAATTCATTTAAAGATATCTCAGTGTGCAACTCAACTAACTGTAATCTCAAGCTAGTCAATGTTGCTACTGTAATTCTTTTTATCCAATCTGCCTTTATTAAGAGTAAAAATTTCTAAGAGATCCAGAAAGTGGCTCCTAATATTTTATCTAATGCGCAACAATTTCTCTCATTCATGTGTGCAAGTGTCTTTGCTTTGCAAAAAGAATACTTGGTTTGCATTCCATTTACCAACAATCCTCTGAAACAACAGATCCAATGCACAACTCAGCAAAAGGGATGAGTGTAGAAGAATAAAGCATACCTCAAAACTTCCTTAAAGTGGTCTGCACATTCCCTGCAAGGATACATACGAGATAATATTGCCATCTGCACAATAAAGCAGTATATAGACTGTCTTAGCTGGTTGATCTTAATGGTTGGGAAATACAGTATTTCTCATTACTAATTGACCTATCAGCAAGTAGATGCAACATAACAGAAAGCTTGATACTGCACATGCCAAAGCTAAGAGAGTATCATACCAATTCCTTCACATCTTTCTTTTGTTGTCTGGTTGGATTTTCTGGATACTGGAATTGAACAAAATTGTTAAAAAGAAAAAAAATACTATTATTGTACAATCAAGAGAATAGTTAGTAGATTAAGAAAAAAAAAATCCATGATTTAAGGGTCAGCTAGTTGCCATACTCTGAAAACCCCGAAATTCTTAGAAAGAGACTGAGAGATTGTAAATTGAATTGATAGAGACTGAACAAAAAGCTCAATGAAATTTATTAACTGGTTCTTTTTAGCCAATACATGAAAACAGGATAACAGCTTAATTTCAAACGGTTGTTTACCCACCCCCGCCCCTGCGTCTTATAATGTAGGAAAAACAATTTAATCTATTAGTACAAGCCATCAATGAGAATAACCTGAGCAGCAAGTGTGTGAAGGAAAGTCCAAGTAGCTCTTCCAAGCTCCTCTTTAGTCACAGGTCCAGTAGATTTACCCTGAAGAAATGGATAATAAAAAAAAGTTTAATCAAGCATAAAATTTTATATAAAAATTAATATTATAATTAGTACCAAGTACACTAAATGTCATTGTACATCACCCTCTATCCACTTCATATCATTCAAAACTCATTTACTTAAAGGACTACGAGGAAAAAAAAAAAAAAAAAAAGATAACCGTCATAGCTAAAACTCTTTCTATTAACTATTTTGCATCTTCGTCGGTACAAATGGTTAAAAAGAAGGAAAAGCAAGGGAGGAGAAATCAGATTATTATTATGTTTTGCTGTTCTATTGTCAAGTTGCTGAAAATGCAATGCACATTTTAATAAAACTATGTAACAGCAATAAAGATATTGTGCTTTGACATTCTCTCTAATTAAGAAAAGTAGAAAATATGAATTTACTTGAGATTCACCATTCAGGAATTTTATCAAACAGGTTCTAAGCTTACTCTATCTAAGCGATTTTAACCCTTAACGAAAATGCAACGAACTTTATTACTGAAACTAAAATTCTCATTCAGTGCAAATTGAACGATTTTGCAACAAGAGATATCGAGTGATTTACCTTATTGAGAATATCTTTGGCTTGGAAAGGGACAATATCTGTGTTTGACGGGTTTACTTTAGATGATGAGGAGGAGATGGAGAAGACAGGGGTTTTGCTAGAGTGTGATTGGTGGGGAGATTGGCCTGTGAAATTGGAGAGATGGGTTTGGATACAATTTGAGAGCTTCTGTGAGGTTTGGAAGAGAGACTGCAATGGATTGTCGGACATTTTTCTCTTGTGACGGAGAAAGATGGAGATTGGCGGGAAAAGAGAATGTACACATATATCCTATTGCTTGTGATTATTTTATTTTAGGAATATGGCTAAATTTGCTTTCTAATCAATACATATATATATATATATATATATATATATATATATATATATATATATAAGATCAGGTTGGCACGAAGCCCGGATTATAACTTTACCGGGGTACCTGTGTATACAATGCCACGTACTTATTTAAATATGCAATAATAAATTATATTTATTCAATATATGACTCTGATAAACGGTCCATTGATTTTTGTTGGTATCAGAGCCTGAAACTTTTATACAATTAGACATCTATATAACATAGTATCCAAACTTATCTCTGGAGGTCTAAGGCACTGACCGAACTGGACCCGATCTGGACCCGTTGTTGGCCGTGTGTAAGGCTATTTGAGGGTGTAACACTGGCAGTGACCTAAACCTAATGATAAATATG
>CANUEP010104614.1:0-141712 GCA_947857235.1 Jatropha podagrica
AGTTATAATTTATTTATTTAAAAGATTTAAATAAATAATTATAATTAATTTATTCGTGACCTACAATTTTTTTATATAAGGTTTAATAAACAGTATAGACTGAACGATAGTTGAACATGAGAACAAGAGTTGTTGCTCATAACCATAAAACAAAATAGAAAAGCATATGATAGCTAGCACTATTATACGCTCTAACCTCTCCATTCTCTAAAAGTAGTTTTAGAGTTTTTCGATTGTCTATTCGTATGGATACTGCTAGAGGTCGGACGTTTGAACGGCTTATGGTTTGCGACAACCTAGTCCTGTAGATCGAAATTTCGAAGAATCTGCGAAAGAGGTACTCTTCTTAACTAATTTTATTGTCTTATTCGTTTAAACGGATTCCTATTGGTATAATGAATTTATTTTAATTATATTATTCCGCTGCGCATATTTAATATCGAAATCCAACATTTAAAAATATATTTATTCATAAATATGAAAAAAAAGAATGAAAGAAAATAATCATACATCATTCATGGCTTTTGATATGGAAAGATACATATCCTTTTGTAATGTTATATAAATTTAAATGTTAAGGTTGTTAATAGTCTATATATATATTGATTTGCATGCCAACCAATTAAATGTGGAGAAGAAAGAATTAATGGGGTACAAAGAATGTACATGCACGTGGTGTTGTGGGTTATGCTATCTCTCGTTAGATGTTACTGCGAGAGACTCCTCAGATATGTAGCAATGGCAGTCTAATCACTGATTAATAGTCTCCTTTCTATTGGCATTTCTCGAAAAGTTGTTCGCTGTTTCCCCACATGTTTGATCCCATCCTTTCATCGGCTCCTAATTTGTGGTATGATGTTGAAATAAATGTCATCTCGTTCGTGATGATTCAACAGAAAGTATTAGTCACCTCTCAAGAACAGCAAGAATCTCAGTCTTTTCTTCCTTGAGCAACGAACAGTGTGGTATTATATGATATGATTACATATCGTGAAATCAAAGACACATGTTAATACAAAGAAGACCATCAGTGTTGGATAACACTAATAAAGTTTTATTGGAGGCAATGGTTCTTCGGCTAACATGAAAATCGAAGGCAGCCATTAAGCATACAATATTGTGTGGAAGACGGGTCCACCTGTTATCTGCACAATAAAATTATCATATACTTATATTCTGGATGCTACAAACTCCAATTGCTACTATAGTGCAGTATTGATATTCAAAAATCAAAATGGATAGGCGGCTCACCCGCGACAATAATATAAGTTTTTTTTTTTTTTTTTTTCTCAATATATGTATAAGTTAGTCCAATGTTTTCAATATATAAATAATTATTTAAAAAATAAATTCCCTTGGCTTTATCGTCATCGGTGACATATAAACATTGCTTGCGTATGTATGGAAAAAAGAAACCAGATCAGATGCAGAGAGTGAATTTATCCTCTAGACGTTAACTTTTTTTATTTACATAAAATGATGTCATGTTGAGATACAAAATTAAAATAAAAAAAGGAAAAAGAAATTAAGCATGCGACAGTCACTGCGAGGATTAAGCATTAAAAAAAAGAAAATATTAAGTAAATAAAGTGAAAATTTTGCATTTTCTTTTCATTTTAGCTTTAATACGCGCGCGCGTGTATATATATATATATATATATATATATATAGAATACAGTTGTAAATACGGATATAATTATACAAATATAGAAATTAAAATATGGTTTATACATAAATAAATTTTTTGTTTTTGAGGAACATAATTTTTGAACTCACATAAATATCTTGAAATGATCAATGAATTAAAATTTTAACAAAAATAAAAAAAGGATTACAATTGTGAATTAATCTTTTAATTGGTCAAATCAAATTAAAAGATATCATTTTTCCTGTTGTTTGTCTTTGAATTGACTTGAATATGAGAGCTAAGAATTGAACCCAAGCTTTGACACTTGTCAGAGTCAGTCGGTATAATCTCGTGCTTTTGACGCTCAATGAGAGAGGACAGGTAAACAGGATGTTTGGATTGGGCATGGCTGGTTTATTCAACCGGAGAATTTCCGGTTCAAAATTTTTAAAATATTAAATTTAAATCAGCTTTTAAATTATTGGTTTTGATTTCAATTTCAACCGATTTTAATGCGATTTCGATGAACTTATGGTTTAAATGAATTGACGATTTGAATCACGGTTCTGAGAAAATGTGTTATTTTTTTTAAAAAAAAAATCTATTATAATGATTAATTATTTTTCTTCAAAAAAATTAATAAATTTAAAATATATTGATAAATTTTATTGAATAAATTTTAAAATGTTCATACTCATAAGAATAAAGTTAATTAAATTTACAAAATAATTAAATAAATTATCATTTTATTTTATCTAAATATTATTACTTAAATAAATTATTAGAAAATTTTGAAAAGTGTTTCAAATAATGTAAGTTTGAACTAAGTAAACAACTTAAAAAGGAAAAAAAGTTAAAAGAAAAATTTAGACCTAATATTTATTTTTTTTTACATTTTACATTTTTATATTTTTAACTTTTCAAGTAAAATGTATTTTAAAAAAAATCTTTAAGTAAAGTATGTCATGTATTAAATATTACTTAGATATTAAAATGTGCACAGAATAAACCAAATAATTATCATTTTTAAAATAAAAATAGAAAATTTATAGTTTGAATTGGAACTAAATCATCAGTTAATTGTCGATTTCAAATCGACTAAAATTTAAATTTTAATATTCATATGAACCTTAATTGGCTCTTAACCATCGGTTTACATTTTGAATCGATAGTTCTGATCTAATTTCGACTCATCTACGGGATGATTTGGTTTCGGTTCAAAATAAATCAATGGTTATGCCTAGTTTGAATGCTGCAGTGTACACCGTAGCGTAGACTATACGCACGCGCAGGCCAATTGGCGTGGCCGCCTGCTCTGTAGTATTCTTTTTGGTCGCAGCCGTCCATATTGAAACCTTATAGACTCAAGTGAACGGAGTAGACAAGCCGTCGTCGCAATTCCGCTTCGATTTCAATCAGTGGGCACGAATGATAAAATTATTCCAAATTTAATAAAATAATTTCTGATATTCAATATGTGCCAACACTGTCGTATGAAAAACACTGTCGTATCAATGTGAAAAAAAAAAAAAAGGAAATCTTTTAATTATGTTCTGTTTATCACACAATTACGCCATTTGGCGAGAGAATGGTCTTGTGATGATTTTCTTTTTTTAAAATTTTATATTATTTCCCCACAGTTTTTAATGTAATGTTTAGTGTTTTATCTTGAATTAAAAATACAGCATTTGTTATTTATATGGCTCAATGATAAAATAATTATACTAAAATTAAAAGATTGAGAGAGCAAATCATAAAATATTACTTTATAATATTTAACTAAAAACTATTAGAAGATTTTCAAAATAATTAATATTACTGATTAGATCATTATGAATTTTTTTAATTAAAATGCTCCATATAAGTTCGATTCAAGTACACCGACAATTTTAAAAATAGTATATAATTTTTTCCTGAAAAAGGGTCAAAATATTATTTAGGTAATAACAATTAAAACGGTCGACAGCAATTAACGTATTAAAAAAATTGATAATGAGAGGATTTGCAGTAAAAATGTAATTCGCTAGATACCTTCTTCAGGCAAATGGTAAATCTTACAATGGTTTAGATCTGATAATGTAATTATTGGTATCTCTTGAAGTGTAAGTAATCCACGTTTAATAAATATAAATTAAATAAATAAGATATAATGAAAAGGGTAGACAAAAGGTGAGCCAATCTTATAATATCAATTGTCATTTGTTACAAATTATTAGGTCAACTGTAGTACTTAATTCACCAACTTTATTTCCTATTTCGTTTAGACACACAAACGCGTTTCAGTATCACATAGTCAAGATTACAAACTGACGTTCTTAATTTTGTTTCCTCATTTAAAATTTAATACACGAAACTGAAGCAAATCAATCTATGCGCACCAAATTTTTAATTAAAAACAAGAAATTATTGATAATGAAATGTAATCATTTCAGTAATGTAAAAAGTAAAATGAAGGTAAAAATGGAAACTAATGGACAGTATGTCAGCAAAAAAAATTAGGCTACTGCGGTGGGGTTTAGCCACGACATACTGCACAGTAAAATCAAACGCTACCAAATTACAGAGAACAGTAAGCGGCAGCCAGCCACAAAAGCTCTCCGTTTCTCGTAATTCGGGCAACCCGTTTTCACTCCTCTCGAGATTTTCCTTTCTTTTTCGTTTTATTTTTAATCTGAGTTTATTAAACTTTTGTTGGTTCTGCTGCATTTTTTTTTTGGGTCGAAGTCTTTTTGGCAGAGGGCGGAGGAGAGGGAGCTGGAAAATCCCCCACGGAGGATGAAGAACCACTGGTTTCTTCGTTTTTTTGACGGACTTCTCATCAAAAACATCAGGTGCTCCAAAGCCCCACACCTCGAAATCACTTTTTTGTTTGTTTGCTTGCTTTCGACTTTTTGTTTATCCGGAAATATATATATATATATATAATATTTCTTTATATAATTACATGCGCTATATTTATCTATTCATAACAATTACTAATTAGCGTTTTTGTTTTCTTTTGTTTCTTATTTTCTTGTATCGTGTTATTGTTCATTTTTAGTGTACAATATTTGTTCAATTACTTCATCTTCATTTGCATTGATCTGTGTGCATTTAGTGTAGTTTTTGCGATTTTGGGTTTGCTTCTAAATCGTTTCTATCTTTTCTTTTCCACCATTTTAGTCATTTACCTTATCGGTGTTACTGAATTAGGACTAGGATCCGCGTTGTTTGGTCTCAATTTTATGGTTTTATTTATTTATTTATTTTTTTTTTGTGATGTAATTTCAATATCTGACTGTCCTATGCTTGGTTAGGACACTCCCTAGGGTTTCCCTGAGATGAGTTTGTACGAATAATTTGATGGGTTGAACGTTTGAATCGACCATGGGGAGTTTGAGTAGTGATGAGGATCTGTTTTTTGAAGCCCGGGAGGATTTTTCCTCTGTATCCGATTCAAGCTCCGACTGCCCAGATAATTTGGAGTCTGATCACGGGGTTGTTGGTTCCTCGCCTAGCGTTTTTAGTTATGAGGTTTGGATTAAAAACCTGGGCAGCATTCATGAACGGCGCAATAAATTTCTCAAATTGATGGGTTTGAATGTGGATGAAACTGTCACCCATGATCCTGTTAATACATGTTCACAGGAAGGAGAAGTTGAGACTGATAGAATGACAGAACATAGTGGTTCTGTTCTAAGGTCATCAAGCTATGATGATAGGTTTTCATCAAGTCATTCTTCAATGTCTTGTTGGTCCAGCGATACCTTAGAGTTGTTAGATGGAGCATTGGAGGAGAATTTTGAATGCAGAATTAGGAATTTGGATAACGGGTCAGAGTTCATTGTGGATGAACTAGGGCAGGATGACATGTCAGGGAGAATTCGTGAAGTGGGCTCAAACCGATTGCTTACTGTTGCAGAGTTTGAGAGGAATCTTGGGTTATCACCTCTGGTTCAGCAGGCGATGCGGAGAAATGCTGAAGAGGCATCTGATCTCAGGACAGCAAGAAAGCAGGTAAAGAGGGGATGGTTGAGGAGATTGGGTGCTGTTGCTTGCATAGTTGATAGACAGTTGTATGCTGAAGGTATCGATTATAATGACCAGTGCTCTGTTTCTAGGGCTAGGATCCAAATGGTTCGAGTTCGTTCGTATAAGAAACGGTTCAAGGAACTTTCAGCTCTTTATATGGGACAAGAAGTTGCAGCCCATGAAGGTTCAATTTTGACTATGAAATTCAGTCCTGATGGCCAGTACCTTGCAAGTGCAGGTGAAGATGGAATAGTGCGTGTTTGGCAGGTGATCGAGTCTGAGAGATCAGATGAGTTTGGCAGACTTGATATTGATCCATCACATGTATACTTCACAGTTAATAGTAATTCTGAAGTAGTTCCACTTCATGCCGATAAAGAGAAAAACAGTAAGATCAAGGATTTGCGGACAAATTCACCATCAGCTTGTGTCATCTTGCCTCAGAAAACATTTCAGATATCAGAGAAACCAATCCATGAATTTTATGGTCACCGTGGAGAGGTCTTGGACCTCTCCTGGTCAAAGAATAAGGTCAGTAATTGCTCAGGAGCACTTCAGTTATTTTCAGGTACTTGCATTGACTGCGTTTCTGATTAACATTTTACTGTGCAGTATCTTTTATCGTCTTCTACTGATAAGACTGTTCGCTTGTGGCAAGTGGGATGTAACCGGTGCTTACAAGTCTTTTCCCACAATAACTATGGTGATTGTTCTTGCTTGATGGTCTTTATACTATGGCTTCAGGCATTTTAGTTTCTATTCCTTCTAATTGATTCTCTTCACACTTCCTGTAATGCAGTTACATGTGTTCAGTTTAATCCCATGGATGATGATTCATTCATCAGCGGTTCCATAGATGGGAAAGTTCGCATCTGGAAAATTCCTGGTTGTCAAGTTATTGACTGGACTGATATAACGGAAATTGTTACGGCAGTTTGTTATCGCCCTGATGGAAAGGTTATACTTCAACTGTTAGTTTCTTTGGGTGATTGGAAGTGACTGATTGTGAGGGATTCTGAGTGCATCTGTTTCTCATGCAGGGTCTGGTTGTTGGCTCAATGGCTGGCAATTGTCGCTTTTATGATGCATCTGGTATGTCTTTGTTTCTTATTTTGACTGGCACAATCAAATAGGATATTTAGCAGCATAGTAGCATCTTCCAGCGTTCAAATCATCCTCTGATTCTTAGTGTGTTATGTTTGTCTTAAAGTGGTTGGAGTATCTCCAAACTTTTGAATAATTTCACAGATATTATTTAAAAATTCTGAGCAGGGCTTTTGTAGATATCAAATTGGTTCTCTCTCTCTTTTTTTCTCGGAGAAACTGTGGAAGTATTTACAGTAAGCGATGAATTAGTTGAACTTCTGCAGTCTTGCACCATGTTCCCTACATCCCTAATACTTGTTGCACCTTGTATGTTTTGATAAGACTCTCACTTTTTATGGGGGCTTACCCAATCTTTTCACCCTTTGCCATGTTGAGAGAGGGGGGGGATCAAAGTACTGGAAGGTTGCATATATTCTTATATTGTAACCTTTTTGTTTTGCATTATGGATGAAATCAGAACAGATATATGTTTGCTTTTTCATGTGAAACGATGAGTAATGCTCAAGTTTTTAATATACTAACATCTGTAGAGGGGTAGATAAATTGCAGATCACCAACCCGAATTATTTTCTAAGGAAACAAGTAGATGCACACTTGAAAGTTGATTTTAATGTTACACTATGATGCAGGAAGGTTGCTTTGGTGAACACTAACTGGTGTATTTTGCATGGATCAGATGATCGTCTGCAGCTGCATGCACAAAAGTGCTTACAGGGTAAGAAGAAGTCAGCATTCAAGAGGATAACTGGCTTTCAGGTGATGGTCTCTTTGATCTGTTTAATCTTTTCTTTTTTGTTGTTAGTCCTAGTTCGTTGGCCTCAATGCTGCCCATGCAATCATCTTTCTTTCTCTGTTAAATAAAATTCGTAAAATTGCTACTCTATCAAACAGTATTTCTCCAGTGATCCATCAAGATTAATGGTCACTTCTGCTGATTCAAAAGTCCGAATCCTTGATGGTGTTGATGTGATATGCAAATATCGAGGTGCAGTCTCTTTTCCTTTCCTTTCTATTTTGTGAATCCCTCCTAGTATGCATTGGCTGATCACGCCCATCCAACTTCTAAAATTTGTGTTTTATAACTGCTGATTCTTCCTTTATATGTCTTGACTTTTCTGTGCACAGGCATCCACAATGCAGGAAGCCAAATATCTGCATCGTTCACCTCAGGTGGGACACATATTATATCTGCGAGTGAGGATTCTAATATTTATGTCTGGAACTATACAATCCAGGATGGTCCTGTTCCTCGTGTAAAGACCAATTGGGCATGTGAGCGTTTCTTCTCGAACAATGCATCAGTTGCTATACCTTGGCCTGGGTTGGCATGTGGGAACTCTGCATCTTCAGATATATTGGGAACAACTTTGCCCTTTATGAACTCAGCGAGATGTAATGAAGAACAAATGTCAGTGCACAATGAGTTGGGTGAGAGTTCACAATGCAAATTGTCATTTTCTTCACCTGATCAATTCTCACTGGGCCATGGATTTTTCTCTGAGTCATTGCCAAAGGGTTCTGCAACCTGGCCAGAGGAAAATCTTCCTTCCTCATTAAGCATGTCATCAAAAATGTTTAAATCCCAGTACAGGTTCTTGAGGACATCTTACCAGAGCGTCCATGGTTCACCTGATGCATGGAATTTGGCGATCATAACTGCTGGATGGGATGGACGGATCAGATGGTTCCAGAATTATGGATTGCCAATTCGCCTTTAGAAACTTTGGATTGTACAGACTATCAAGGGATATTTTCTATGGAAATTTGCCTTTATCTTTGGCGACACTTCTCTGGGGTCAGCAGGTGCTGTGCTGCAGGGTGGACGTTCATGAGCTATGGTTGAGATGCTGGGCAATGTCGTCTGGTTGACCAAGATTTTTTAGGTGCAGAACAGTTGAATGCGATAACCTTCTAGATTTAGCTGGATTTATCCAGTGTATATATCATTCTTTAATTTATATATTCAGCAGTATGGTAGTTGCATGCTCAGTCTGAAATACGGGGCTGTGTTGAGTTTCGACCACCAAGGGAAGCGAAGGTATATCGGTACGCGTTGGTGTTTGATTTTTAGAAGGGCGGTGGGCAAGGTTAGCATTGGCTGCAGGGAACTGGAAGTAGCAGACGCTGAAGAATGTTAGTTATTTTCAATTGATTTCATCATATGATTGCTGCTTTTGGATTTCTGATTTTACCATTTATTAACCCTGAGCTTCTAACTTGGGAGGGTTACTTGTCGGGAGCAGCTGGAATTTTGGCTAATCTAAAGGCTCCAACCTTCCCAGTTCGCAGGAAAGCAGGGCCAATCAAAATCGGGCACAAGCTTTTGTATTTAATTTCATTTTTTAAGTTCTTTCCAACACAGTAATTCATTGCAAACAAAAAGAATATACGTATATTAGATATGGTATGTCATTCTAATTGTAATATATACATTTTGAAAAGAAATTTGCCATGCTTGTTACTTCCGGTTATGATCTAAGCTAAGCATTTGTTCCGATGCCATGTGGTTGGAACTTTTAATGTAAGAGAAGTATTTTTAATTTTTTTGTTTCTTGATCATTTTGAAGAAAATATTTTACAGATTTTGATATGAATCACGGAAAAAGTCGACCTGAAATAATTTATTCAAATCAAAGACCTCAAGAATTTTACAAAATTTATGAAACTTAATTGAAATTTCCTGGTTTTCACTATATTATATATTGAACTGAATTCTGAATTTTATATCTATCTAAAATATAATCGAATTGAATGTTAAACAGTTTGTGAAATTCATTTGTGATAAGCAATATTTAAATAAATTAATTATGGACAGAATTATTTATAAATGAGTCATGCGGACCAAATGGTAATTTAAAAAGCTATAATAATACTATTACAATTATTGTATTACTAAAAAAATAATGAAAAGAATATGAATGGCTTGAAGTAAATTCTTAAAAATCGATCCGTTGAACCCACTTTCCATGTCAAACTCAAAACGTAAACACTATTAATATATTGGGTTTTGGGCTGAGATTGCAGTCGCAAAGCCTAAAATAAGTACAAACGACCTCTGCCTTCCGGTGCCTTGCCATGTGAAGTACCTATATATGAGTACAAACCAACACGTGAAATACAAATGATTAGTTAGTTTTTCTCTTTTTCATTTTTTTTTTAAAATATAATAATTTGACCACGTGTTTTTGGACTTGTATATGTATTATTTTAATTCAATATTGTTACCATTATAGTTTATTCTTTCTTAATTAAGCCCAAGGTTTTAGAATATTATTTATTCTCTCTTAAAATGGAAATAAATGAAAGACAACCACATATATATTTTTTTAATTCATTTCTTTTATTCCAATAATTGCTTTAAAAGGAAAAATCATTGACAAAATTTTTAGTGGACTTCAATATTTTGCAAGCATAAGGAAAGACGTTAGTATAATTGTGGACCTTTACGTTTTGGAGTCTACAAATTTTGGAGGAATGCACTCACTAGGTGAAACTTGCCACATCATTACTCGCGGGTGTCTGGTTCATTGATGGCTGAAAATCTGAAATTCAGCTTAGTCTCGACAACAAGGGTGCAATTTCCCAAATAAAATTAAAAAAATGCTTGGATAGAAATAATCAAAACTTTTGAGATTATAAAATGCAATATTCTTTAAAAATAATTAAAGGTAGTATTTAGATTTAAAGCAGCCGAGTGATTTTTCCTTTTAAGGCTGATTATTGATTTGAAAAGTAGCTTGGTCCGTATTATTTAGCACAATAGACACGTGACCATTATTTTCATTTTTTATTTATTTATTTATTTGGGTACGATGGACCCCCAACAGAAATAAAATCCAATCCATTAGCCACCTGCTTTGCCTCTCTGTAACGGTTATGTTTATATTATTTGTTTTCTAAAAAAAGGAAAAAATTAACGGCCATGCATATTTCTTAATTGAAAAATGGTGATTGGGGCGAAGACGGTCCAATTAATTAGCATGAACAACTTTTTGTACCTATCGACATGATGACAGGTTCAACTTGAAGGACAGATACGAAGAAAGGTTGTTGAGGTACATATGCATGCACACGATGCACGAACTTAACTGCCAATCGTGCAAATTCTTTCTCAACACTCTTTTTTTTTTCTTTCCTTTTACTTTATTTGCATCGCACTTTTTCTTCTATATATACATACACTTCCTCTATATATAAACATCCATTTCCAAGGGCAAGGAAACATAATTTTCATTTATATAAATATAATGGCACGAAATGGTAAAAAAGTTTGTTATGAATTCTGGTGTGGTGTAGTTGAGAATTACAAGATTTGATAAAAGGAGAAAAAAGAAAAAGAAAAATGGGAAGAGCTCCTTGTTGTTCAAAAGTTGGGTTGCATAGAGGACCATGGACTCCTAGAGAAGACACATTGCTTATTAAATATATCCAAGCTCATGGAGAAGGCAATTGGAGGTCCTTGCCTAAAAAAGCTGGTAATTGCCTCCTTTTCTTCAACTTCTTTTTGTTCTTCATGTTCGTTAATCAGAATATATTTTTTTTTTTTTGAACTGAAAAATGTGGTTAATTAACTGAATTTTGGGTTCTGTGTGTTGATTAATGATTATTTAATAGTTGACCTAGTTTCTTCATTTACCTTTTACTTAGTTACTTTTGCATATGTTTCTTCCATTATTAAATTATTATATATTTTCAACCATAAAACGTAAGGGTCCATAACAAGAATTGAGTTCTTTTTTTATAATATTTAGAATATAATAATTTTGTAAAATAATATATATTTTTAGTCTCAATAATATTCTCACATCCTTTAGATATAAAACAAGACTCTGTTGGATTGAATTCTTGAATTTTAAAAAGTTAAATTTGTCGATGGATCATTATTTTTTATTTTTTATTTTTTCAAATCATTGTTAATTAGTTAAGGTTACTAGAAGTCAAAATTAAAACTTTTACGTGGACTTTTTGGAAATTCATTCAATGTACATGAGTCAGTTAGCACAGTTATGACAATTCAGTGTTATCTGATATAATGAAATGATAATTCATAAGGGAGTAGATTTATTATTATTGCTTAAAGATTTAAGTATTTTGTGTAAATGAAGGTCTCCTCAGATGTGGAAAAAGCTGCAGACTAAGATGGATGAATTATCTAAGACCAGACATTAAAAGAGGGAACATTACTCCTGATGAGGATGATCTTATTATTAGAATGCATTCTCTTCTTGGTAACCGATGGTCCTTAATTGCTGGAAGGCTTCCAGGTCGAACTGATAATGAGATCAAGAACTATTGGAACACCCATCTCAGCAAGAAACTTAGAAGCCAAGGTACTGACCCTAATACCCATAAAAAATTACCAGAGCCAATTCTTCAGGAAGGAAAAAAGAAGAAGAAGAAGAAAAACAATAATAACAACAAGAAAAACACGAAAAGCAAAGACACAATGGAGCCTGAAAAGCCAAAAATCCATCTGCCTAGGCCTGTTAGGTTTACTTGCTTATCTTTGCCAAGAAATGACAGTTTTGAATGCAATAGTCTTTGTTCAAGCCAAGGAGGTTCAAGCGCAGAAGCGGTTGTCGGCAATAATTGGTGTAATTTCAAAGAAAATGATGATCATGGGATTAGCTTTCTTGTTGAAGATGTTGGACATGATTTTGTTAACGGCACAGATCATGATGATCTTGTACCTACAGAAAGCGGCAACCTAGAGAAACTCTATGAAGAGTATTTGCAGCTTCTGAAGACTGATGATCATGATCAAGTAAAACTAGACTCTTTTGCAGAGTCATTACTCCTGTGAAAAAAGAAAAAAAAAAAAAAATTTTCTCAATTTAATTCCCAATTATTATTGCTGTAAATAAATAAAATTAAGTGAAAGAAATAAATGCATGCAGGTCAGAGTCAGAATAGTTAATGTTACGTGCATGGATAGAAATGGTTGGTGGGTTTGAATCTTAGATTCGCGTGCTCACCTTCCAGCCAATTTGGATTGGATTCATGGCCTCCATACATTATCTCATCATGTTGATTATTGAAAAGGAAAAATTATTGTTTGGAAGATAAAAAATAGCAAGGACAGAGTATGGAAGAAGAATTCTCTTTTCGGAAATTATTGAAACAGTCTGTATATGCATGAATATACCAACCCATGCATATGAAATCGCCATATTTTACACTAAAATAAAAAATACGAGCTTTTTATAAAAAATATTAAAAAATACCAGCAGGAGGCTGTTGCAAAACGTAGAAACCTAGACCTGTAGAGGAAGCATAAAAAGCAAGTCAATTTGCACACAAATTTGCTTCTAATTTACAGAGAAAAATTGATGAATTAATAATACCGGAGAAAGAAAAATAAGTGGAGGATTTATACAACATTAATAATATTCAGGGCAGGGCTAGCAAGTCAGGATGGACCAATTTAAGACGCTCGAAGGTAGCCTATAACTCAGCACATGCTATAATAACATAGTATCTCCAGTACCCAAACAAAAACCTCCATGCCAAATTCCCATTTGCCCCTTTAATTTTAATATTTTTTTTATCTTATCCTATAAGATAGTATGTATTTTTAATTTTGCTTTTTTTTTTATTATTATTTATTTTCCGTTCCCCTACATCTTCAATCCTGACTCTAGGGCTAGTAATATATGTCAAACGAAATTTGAAAGAGAAAGCAGGTTTTTTGGTTTTTGCTTTTTAAAGAGAGTACTTAGTAAGACTGTAAGGTGTTAATTAATTAGCCAAAAATGTACTTTTTGATATGTCTTATACACCAATCGCATTTGATATATTGACGTTTTATTCATTGTTGAAGTAATTGTAATGGCGATGAAATTTCAAATATTCATTCCTCCAGGTGGCCGACATAGCTCAAATTGAAACTACAGGCTCGTAATTTTCAATTATTTTGAAAGAAAAATATATATATTGTTAATTAATTAATTATTATTTTATTGCTGCTATTTGCTAAAATTCGGTCATCAGTGGTTAGATAAGCTCGTGGCCAACTTCTGTTCGCGATTTTGGTAGATGAGTTTGGGAATGGCGAAATAAAAAATTTTCCAGCTTTTTCATCTAATTGGCAATTATTAGCATTAAATCTATCGGGGCAACCTAATCCCATTGGACAATTTCTTTTTAATGCCATTGTCATTGTCGAACTATTCACTTCATGCTAACTGGGTTAGCATCACTAGCAGTAATTGAATACACTCACTAATTTACATTTTTTTTTTGGTAAATATACTAATTTACAATTGTAGTCTATCTTAAAACTTTTTTTAAATGTTATTTTTTTACTAGTTTGGAATACTAAGAAAGGTGGAAAGCCTGGATTATACATGAATATTTCCAGGTCGAAAAGTTCCAACTCCGCATTGCTCTTATTGCTTGAGAGGGCGTCCAAATGGCGTGCCAGTGAAACCGGCTCAAAGGGCCCAAATAATCTATTCTTGGCCCATAACTCCAAGAAGGATCTAACCGTATAACTATTGACGAACGGCCCCCAAAACTTTCGGATATTACCATCATCCCACAGAAATGGATTTGGATTAAAATTCGGAACAGCAGAAGAGCTAAAAAAACGAACGAAAGTGAAAACTATGGGTACTGTAACCGCAACACCTCCATGGAAGCAGCTTCTGATAAGGGCATTAGAGTCCAATTCGCACCTGAAGCACTCATCCTTCTTCCAATTGGTGTGTGTCATATTAGTCGCGTAAATGCATCAACAATTGTACACTCACTTTTCGATGACTCTTCGAATTTGTTTCTGGTGGTTGTTGTTTTTGGCGGTTTCAGGCTACCGTTGGATCTGACGGGAGACCTTCCAATCGTACTGTGGTTTTCAGGTACTCTGTCTGTGGACATCAGTCTTTTTAAATCTTTTTTAGGATGATCATAGGATTTATACCGTTTTGGTGGTTTTACAGAGGATTTGAAGAAAACAGCGATAGGATTCAAATCAATACAGATACCAGAACTCGTAAGGTTCGGTTGTTTTCTTTCATTTTTTTTTTTTTTTTTTTTTGTCTTCCAGATTAATACATAATGTGATTATGACTTTTTACTGCTATACAGTGGATACTTTCTTTTCGCATTTCAATTTTGGATTCGTTATGCAGGTTGAAGAACTCAAGCAATGTCCATTTGCTGAGGTGATAGACTTAAATGCTATTTTTTTTTTTAATTATTTGATCTAGTATTACTTCACTCTTTTGCTCAAGGTTATTTCAACTTGGTTATTACTTCCTTTTGTCTTCTTGAATTGTGGAGTTGAATATCTTGACGTAGTGTTTGGAATAAATCTATCTTGAATTTATTTTGTTGACAAAAAATTTTTGTAAATGAATTCTCTTGTTTGGATTAACCATAGAATTCATTCTAAACATGTAGCTTTACTATCCTGTACTTAGAATTCATCAGCTTTAATAGCTTGGACTCCCTTTAAGTTTAAAATTCATTCGCTGAGTTCTATCAATTTTGGTAGAATTTTGGTCCAAGCATAACCAATTCCATAGAATTAAAAATATGGAATTCCAAATGAATTTTCATTTTTACTAAACATGAAAATTTGAGCTGTAAGTCAATTTCACAAAATTTTATCGAATTAATTTATACCGAACAAGCTCTGAACTTAAGTTTTATTTTTCTAGATATGTTGGTATTTCACTGACTCTTGGGAGCAATTCCGAATTAATGGAAGGGTTGATGTTATTGATGGATCAAATCTTGATCCTGTGAAGCTTCAGGTAGCTAACTACTTTAGGCATAGTGCCTGTGTCTGTACTATGCTGTATTTGATCTAATGATTATCTCTATGGATGTCTTACTGGCTTAACACTACTTTGCTCTAAAAATAATGATGTTAATGGATAACACTTGTACATTTTACAGCATTGGATTTTCAATTTGCTTTAATGCCCTTTTAAACTGCTATGGCTTCTAACTGTCTTTCTAGAGTCTAGGAAAGGCTACAAAAGCCACATATTAGTTCGGCTTGTAACTAAATAGAGTTGTGAGGCAGATATTGATTGCGTTAAAGTTTGACATACATGATCCTTTAAGGTCAGAAAAGAGAGAGAGAGAGAGAGAGAGAGAGAGAGAGAAGGTTGAGACATGAATAGGCTAACTATATCTGGTTGTCAGACATTTATGGATAATGAAATAAATGTTCTGTATGGACTTTGACTAGCACGACAAGTTTGCTAAAAGGGTTAAGGCATAAGGATTTCAATTCCCTTACCTCATTTAAGTGTAATCTTCCCTAAATTGAGGCTTCAATGTGCCTGTCATTACATTAACTGGTGCAGAGATGGTTGAAAACTACAACACAACTAGATGGTTCTTTTTATCTGGACTTTACACACTGCTTTGTGTAGGTATTGCATACATTCTAGAGATGTCTTTTGTTAATGCCAAATTAGTCCTTCTAATTCAAGCTTTCAGTCATCTTGAGCTTCTCCAGGTTTTCCTCATTTCTTTGAACTAATGATGCAGCTACGAGAGAAATCTTGGTATGATAGTTCTATGAAGTCAAGGATGCAGTACCTTGGTCCTAATCCAGGGCTTCCTTGTCTAAATGAGCGACCTTCCCATGAATTCTTTCTGGATCCTTCTTCGGGCCCAGTTGCTTCATTTTGCCTGCTTATTGTAGATCCAGAGCAGGTTTGAAGCTCCTGCAGTCTTGAATTTATTGCGAGGTACTTTATGAATGCTTACTTGTAAGATTCATTCAATTCACAGGTTGATTACTTGAATTTGAAAAGTAACCAGAGGATAATGTTTACCTTCACACAAAATGTCAAAGGAGAAAGTTGTTGGAATTCGGAGAGGATCAATCCGTAGAGTCTGGACACAGAAATGCATTATGAAGTGGAAACAGGTGTTATTTGCAACTGAAAACAAAGAACTAAATAACTTAGTTGCCCTCTAAATAATTTGTACAAATCCATTCTCTTACTTTGTAGAATAGGACGGAGATGTATAAACCATGTTTACATATCTGCAATTATGTCTTTACTTTGATGAGGCACTTGGATTCATCACTGTTATTAGAACATGATCTTTATATCTATAAAAAACAGTTGTACTTACCACTTTGATGCCAAGTCATTGGTACCACTGCAAGGATGTTTTCCATCCTTCCATGCAAAGCATCTAGCCCAAATGAGTATCCATTTCTGCAATAAAAAGTACCGAGAAAATGAAGGTGGAATAGTCATTTGAAACAATCTTAAAGAGGGGAGCTGTGTCTTTCCCTGTTGAGATTGTGGAATACTCATTTGAGCAAGAGGCCTTCCTATGGAAGGGATATTCCAATCTTTCCCTGCTACTCGGGGATGAAAGGTACCAGTCTTATATATTTTCTTTCTTTCGGTCTCATCCACCATAACTCTATCTTGGTGTGGGAGGTGGTTGTACCATCCCCAAAGGACAAGTGAATTTAATTTACTTTCCATATATATCGTATAAATATGTTGGGCTGTTAGCTAAAACATGTTTGCTGACTGAGATATACTCTCCAATGCTTATTGTTCAATAAGAGCTTTCAGTTGATGCTCAGAAAATTGGTTGAATTGTTATTTAGTGGTCCTCCAGATACTGTTTCATTTTACATTCAATATATATATATATATATATGAAAGATTATTATACTTAACTTGGTTTGTTGTACTACATCGGAGTATTACTTGTTCCATATAGAGAGTAGGTTTTTCTTATATTTTAATTTACAATTAAATTATAGTACAACTATTATATGGTTTTTGTCTCTCATTTCAACACTTGTTCATTAAGAAAGTAAAGATGGATATCAATGTGACCACGTGATTCTCTATTACTCTCGTTTCTATTGGTTTTATTAGACAGATGATTGTGCCACAATCTCTGACAAACTTCTTTGTGTTTTCAAAATCCTTAAAATGGTCCGCAGCTTTTGGAGATTTTGGTCTTCGCTCCTGCTGATAATGTAAAGTTCGATGCAAATGGATTCAGCTGTTGGAAAGAAGAAAGTGAATTCAAGGTACATCTGAATTCCGATAACATCTATTCCTATCCTCAATCTTGCAATTTGATATTTATGGCCACCATTAGCGGGTTGCTATCCACCTTTCAACGGATCTCAGTTGTGTTTATGTAGGATTAGGACCATCTTAGTTCTTGACTTTCTGACACTGTAGATAGTTGGTTGCATTTCTGTGAAATATCTATTAACTTTGTTTTATTAGTGACCATCAAACATGTGCACTCAGTGTTATAAACAATCAAACGTAGTTACCTGCTAACTAAGTGTTATGGTTCGAGACATACTAGGGTACCAAGTGCTGCTTCACTATATTACGGTACATTAGGGATAGACTCCGTTATTATGCTATTTTAATACTCAATATGTGTATATTTAGATAGCTAGACTTCTCATTGCTAATAAATAAAATAATCTATTTTATTTTCTAGTATTGGGAAGAAAAGTTTTATTATATTTTATGAAAGGTATTTTGGATAATTTTAATTATTTTGGAAATTGGGAATAATTAAGCATTATTCTGGAAATTGGCAAGAAAGAAAAAAAAAATCTTGTGAAGGTCCACTTGCATTTGCTATGAACTTTTCCTTTCATGATCACATACGCTCCGAAAATTCGAAAATACAACACGAGTGATGTGAAACTTAAGAGTTTTATTTTCAAATTTTCTTCTTTACACCCAAATTTGCGTATGACAAAGAAATTAGCCACATAATACACACTTGCGCCAAA
Source organism: Jatropha podagrica (assembly GCA_947857235.1). Taxonomy (NCBI): domain Eukaryota; kingdom Viridiplantae; phylum Streptophyta; class Magnoliopsida; order Malpighiales; family Euphorbiaceae; genus Jatropha; species Jatropha podagrica. The sequence continues at coordinate 18,507 of CANUEP010104614.1, forward strand.
AAAAAAATCCTACTCAGAACTTTGACAAAAACCTATTTAAATTTTGATCCACTTGTTGAAAAATGAAAATCCGATGGTTCCCACTACTAGCACCGGGGCAGATCTGCTGGAGGATGTGGCAGTGTCTCCAAATGTCCTTTCCCATTTTTCACTATAAGTACCGTAGCTAACCCCCACGATTGATGCACATCAAAGTGACAATGCATAAACCAAACTCCTATAAAATTTGATCAATCACTTTGCTATATAAAACTAATTAAACAATAATTGTTAATAACTTAAAAAGACCTAATTACCTGGATTATCAGCCACAAAACGGATTGCTGCCCATCCCCCAACTGGAACTCCAATGGTGTTCATATACGGCGGATCCACTAAATTCAAATTTGCTCTTTGTGGGTTATAGTTTCCGGTGCCATAACCAACTACGTAGAAGCTATAGCCGTGGAGGTGAATAGGGTGATTTTCTGTTGTGATGGTTCCGGTGTCCTGCAAAATGATTTGGACCCTAGTTCCATATTCAAGGACCTTTGTCCTGGTCCCATTCATTGAATTTGTATCAATGGGGGCATTATTAGGTGCCCCATTTACAAAATCGTAGAATTTAAGGGGCGCTTCAGGAAAGTCGTCAGTGAAAAAGCCCTCAGTTCCCTTGTAATAGGCTTCCAAAATTGAAACAGTAGGCTTGATGAAACTTATATTGTTCATTGAAGCTGCCATTGTCCCATTATTTACGCCTTGGCAATTTTTTCGTGGTGTTTTGGACCGACACCTATTAACATTTACTCCAATGGTTACGAAGAGATTGGAATCAATCTCTTTTGGAACATTTGAAGTATTTAAGCCTCTTAGACCATCCATCACAGTCTTAACAGCTAAATTATCATTAAAACTTGGTAATCTAGCAGGTAATGAAAGGCTATTTGGGCTTGCACCCAAGTATTGGATATAAGCAATTGATGATATGTTCTGGAATGCGACCCCCTGAGCTGACATGTAAGGTCCCATAGCCATCGAGTATTTTCCGATGGGCTGATCGGCAGTGACAAGGACATTCATCGTCTGTCCGGGTCCGAGCATTACACGGTCAGTAGTGAATGGTTTAGTGTACTCAGCATCAGCTTCCACTATTTTTAATTTGTGATTAGCTATTGCGAAAAAGTTTTCCATGTTTAAGCCAGCGTTAATTAGCCGTAACAAATAGGTCTTCCCAGGGACCACGTCGATCTTATATACATCTGAAACAATAATTATTTATTAGTACATATATATGTAATAAAGAAAAATAGTAGATGAGCAAATGAGACATGTTAAGGTTTATATAGCAGACGAGCGACTGCCCAACTGATATAACACTTTTATATTCTCACTTTAACATCACATAACAAGTCAAAGTAAATATCAAAAATTAAATAATTTGGTACTTGGAAGTGGTTGTGTTTCAGTATTTTATATATATATATATATATATATATATATTTTAATTGAAACCAAATTTTATAAAGCAATGGAAAAATGAATAAATTCTAGATATACTGTTACCGTTAGCAGAGCAATTGTAGTTAGGACCAGGATGACCATTGATGGTATAGGCATTTGACGGTGGGGGAGGTCCTCCGCTTGCTAGCACTTGCCTTTCCAGCTGTACAATATCTTGGAGCCAATACTCCCCTAATTAAACACATAATTGATCCAAATTAATTCCCAAAAAGTGGTTAATCCAATCAATTAACTAAATTAATGACTTACCAAGAATTACTATATGCTCTTCATGGGGGAAAGGAAATGGATATGGGTCGCCAGTCTTAGGATATACAACAATAGCACCATAAACGGTGCCTCTAAGCCAAGAAACGTGAGCATGCCATAAAAATGTGCCCTTTTGCTTCACCAACGTAAACTCGTACGTGAAGCTCTGCCCCGGTTGTATTGGACATTGGGTCACGTAGGACGGTCCATCGTGCCAACATGATAGTATTTGCCGGACACCGTGCCTTATTTATTTAAGAAATATCATTAGATTAATAATCTTTATAATTAAATCTCTAATAATAAAATTTTTCTTAAGTACCAGTGTATGGTGGCATTGTAAGGAGATTCGTTGGTGACCTTGACGATAATTCGATCTCCTTCTTGAGCATAAACGACCGGCCCCGGATACAGGTTATTAACGGCCACGATTTCCCTGGCGTTGCATAGTTTCTTCACGGTCATGGTATGAACCTAACAAATTAATGCATGGCATCAAAGCATTAAACTCTATATATATAACTAAGCAGAAAATGTAGGTTTATGCATGCATATAGAGAGAGAGAGAGAGAGGGGGGGAAAAAAAAGAAAATAAAGAGACCTTGAAATCGTAGAATCTGGTAGATCTGCCTGCAGGCCACTTGGCCATGGCATGAACAGTATAAGCATAGGACATAACTAAGCTTATCCATATCGTAGAACAAATGGCTGAAGATTTGGCCATTTTGAGACTTGTGAGAGAGCTGAAGAAGTGAAGAGTAGAGGGTGTGGATTTTAATAGACAGTAGTATGGGGAGAGAGTGAAGTGAAGGCAATATATTAAATAAATTATTTAATTAGAAGTGCAATTTATATATTTATATATATGTTAGCTTTCATAATTTCCCTAACATGGATTGGTGATTATAAGGTGTTGGGGAAGTTATTATTCAATTTGACCCAATTGTGGGGTTTAGCCTTTATCTATCTCTCTGTCTCTCTCTCTCCTGTCATTTTTTGGGGAAAAAAAAACCATTTTACAGTGAAATAATGGGAAAAGAGGCACACTTGCTTCTGGATGGCATATGCGTGTCTGAAGTGTAAACCCCACACCCAAACCATCGTATCTTACTCTTTCTATTCTCTTTACATTTTACATAAATTACTATTATTGTTCTCACTAAAAGTTTGCCAGATAAGCCTCTTTGTTCGACTGCTCTGTATTTACAAATAAAAAGCCATTGCAACAAGTCAAAGACAATACGAAAGTTTTATATATAGATTTTATGTATGTTCTAAAGTGAGTTCATAAAAAGGCAGTCTTCAACTCAAACATAGGATAAAAGAAAATATATATCTAAACCCAAGAGTTTAATCTTAGTTCCCATCCTGGGAATCGTACGACTGAGTTGTGGCATATTGGGGAAGGCTTTCTATAATCGCTTGATAATACAAAAAAAAAAAAAACAAAGATTTCCTTCTCCCTCACTTTTCTTTCCAGTAAACACAATCAAAAAAGAGATTATTCTTTTATCTCTCTCTAAACTCAAACATGTAGAAGAAGATTACAGTACTTTTCCAGCACTCAAATGTAGCAAAAAAAAAGAAGAGAAAAGGTAGGGTTCTTCGGTTGTGCTTTTTAAAGACATCTGTTATATTCAAACATAAGCAGTGCTGGTGCACGCCTTCTCAACCCCACCACACCTTCTATGAGAACGTTCAAAACCCAAATCTACTATATAGCTATTTGCTATCTTTTCCCCATTCACCAATTTAAATTCTCTTGTACACTCCCGATTTCTAAGCCAATATACATATACAGAATATGTGCTTTGTGCTTCAACTCACTCATTATTCCATGATGAATAGACTGTGATTAGTGCCCTGTAATTTCCACAATATCTAAAATTGTAAACAAATACATGATTTTTGTTTTTCTGAGTATGGGATATATATGATTATTATATATTAGTTTCTGTACTTACTACACTATACATAAATGTACCTTTACGTTGTTTGGAAGGTTGAAAAAATTGTCAGCGGGAGTTTCCAAATGAAGAAAAAGTGCGTTTTCGACCAAATTTGGGGTATTGGATGATTATGTCCATTGGCATGATATTGTCACGTTTCAGGCCTGAATGTGAAATGTCAGGACTCAACACCTAATTCATCAATTCTCTTCTTAAACTTCAGTGTTTTCCTTTTCCCTTTTTCTCCCTTTTATTATATTATTATTTCTTGAATTTCTTTACTTACAACAACTATGACCAAACACGTAGTTTTATATAGATTACGCCTAAACAAGTACACGTGCATGAAATAGATTATGCCTCCACTTTACTAACTTTGTTAATTACTCCAATTAAAAATAATTAATCCCTACCTACTAATTAATGTATATTCATTTTTTTTAAATAGATGACGCTTGATTTAGGAAAATAAAAAAATTTTAAATAAAAATAACCCATTGCTATCTTTTTTCTTTAATTTTAAAATATTATACTTTTTTTAATTACATATCCTGTTAATACAATAAAGCTGTGATCAAGATACTTTTCATATAAGTGAAAAAATCAATCAGACAACCACATTTTAAAATATTATATTAAAAATTAAACACATTAATTACATTTTATATATATATAATACCCATAATCTATCTATCTATCATTTTCTTAAATCTCATATATCATGAGTTGCATGTATTTATTAATAATGCATGGTTATATATAGAACGATGTCTACCTTTTCACACACAGTATGATCGCTAGGAAGAAATTAATTATTTTAAAAATTAGTACTCAGGACCAGACCAGGGGAACGAATATAGTTAGTACATAACCAGACAAATCTTTTAGTTCAAAGAGTTGACCTCTCAATTTGTTTAAACTAAACTCCTGCTAAAGCATAACCAACCTGTAACAAATTTTCAACAGTTGAACAATATTTATTTATTTATATAAACATTATTCTTAATTTCCTTTCTGCTTCCAATTTTTAACAGCTCAAATCAATGTGCTGCCGGCCAAAAATTGTGATTTTATTTGCATAAAATCATATTCGTCCGATCTGGCTACAAAAATATAAATATTTCATTTATATTTTATAGGTATACAAATGCATCATGCATCAACCACTTTGAAAAGGAATTGAAATATATAGTAAAATCAGTGTGTATTTATTAGTTAATTAAAATGATCATATATATAAATTTATGTGAAAATAGAATAAACTTAATTTTATAGGAGGAAAGGGGTACATTGGTCAAATACAATACGATGGGTCGTAATTATGTTGTTGGTGTTGGAACAAATATTGTCACAATGAAACGACGTTAGACCGTTTAATGTCAAGTCTCCTTTATATTCAAGTCTTTAAGAACATGCAGCTTTGTCACTTGTCAGTCAATGTTTTAAATCACGTTAAAAAACTATAAACTACAGGTCAGCGTTTTATCGGGCGTCTACCAGGAAAGATAAGTTACCGTTAATTTTGGAAAAACGTTTTGCCCCAAAGCTTGTACCTTTTATTTACATAATTTAACCTTAAACTTTTAAAAAATAACGGCAACTTATATGCAAACAATTCGTCTTATTAATAATGAAAAATATTAATTTCTTGACATAATAGTTTGGATATTTTTAAATTATATAGTAAATATTTATGTCATCTAATTTTATATGTTGATATTTTTTAATTATAAATTAATATGTGTAATATATATTTTTTATATATTAAAATGTTTAACGAATCAAAAGTAAAAATAGGAAGTTGATATTTTGTGTTTTATTTATTAAATGGAAAAGTTTTTTTTTTTAAAAAAAATTAAATGGAGAAATGTTTTTGTACTTTTGTTGTGTGATTTCACGGATTTCTAGGCCCTCTAGAAACGACGGGTTGGCTTTAGAATTAATTTTGTCGTTCACTGTATAAGGCAAGTTGTCAACAACACTCGTCGTTTAAAATCATCTCCAAAACATTATCTCCCCGTATTTGCTCATTTCATAAAAATTTAAAAATTAATTAAAATTTTGTTAATTTTCTAGAAATACATATTAAAATGTGTAAATTACCTTCTTACAAATTAAATATGAAAATAAATGACGTTTGATGAATATGGGTAAAATTGGAAAAAAAATTATTAATATGGTCTCAAAAATTCGAAATAAACACTTAAAATGGACCAAAGTGAATGTCTATTTGTTTACTACAATTCAAGTGGAGATGAGGGAGTAAAATGAAAAAGTAAAATTCAAAACAACGAGAAAACGGAAAGAGATGAGATTACGTCATTGTATTCCTCTGCGGAGGTTACAAGGCAGGCAGTGCCTCCAGAAACAGAAACCGCAAATTGGTTCGCTCAAAGACAAAATTTGTAACAAACTTTAGTAACATAAACATCTTTTGTCAGGAAAAAGGAAAACACGGTATTTATACCATCACATAAGGAATTGGATAATCCATAATTAGCATCATCTTCCTTAATTAATATCTACATTTGTGTACAAAAGCTGAAGGGTATATAAAAACACAGTTGCCATGGGATTTCTGGCTTTTAGGCTGAGAAGACGAGTGAAAGTTGACGCTCCCCATAGGATTCTCAAGGAGAAGCGAACGAGACTTTACATTATCAAACGATGTGTGCTGATGCTGGTTTGCTGGAGAGATCATGGAGATAAGTGACAGGATCTTCGATACTTTATATTATTTCTGTTAATTGCTTTACCATATGACTTTTTGATGCATCTCTCATTGTTTACCTGATCTTCTGCAAGCAATTGAACCATGTCCACCATAAATCAATAGATTGCAATGGGTTTTTGCTCTCCATCAGCTCCAATCCTGTCAATAAATCTACAGATCCGAATCTATCCACGTTAAGCATGCCATTCATGTACATAGCAAAGCTACCTGTTTACCAAGTCTGTAAATTAACAAGAAGCTCAAAACCCCAAATAGAGAAACGGCAATAACCTTGAGAATCTAATCTATAAAAACTATCCTTAAACTAGCATATAGCATTATCATCTGATACTGTCTTAAATCGAATATCCCAATTTCCTACTGTCCACAGAATTGAAATGCATTGAGCAGCAGAATTACATCTAATAATAGTAACATTGGCAATATAATTATGACTCCAGGATGCATGGAGTCATTTACCAAACAATACAAAGTGTTGATCAAGAAGAAGAGCTCCCTGCTGATGACACAAGAAACCTTTTGTTTATCAGTATAAAATCCAGGCAATGCTCGTTGTATACATTATGAACAATGGGAACCAGCAGAAGGTCTAACACTTTACTTCACACTACATACTTGAAAGTAGTATTGGTGTGTACTGTACTACAAAAGGTGTGAGGACGGAGGAGTTTAATTCCTTCAAAGCAAGAACAGCACATACTGTACTGCTATCCCTAATCAACTAAATGTAAGCTGCACGATAATTAACGACCAGAAATTCACTGAACACAAACAACTTCCATTCTTCCAAGAGAAAAATGGAAGCACCGGAAATAAACAGTCACCATGTGGCTTAGCAACAACTCAGTTAATTAATAGAAACGATGGCACATGAATGGAAACAAAGCTAACTAAACGATGGCACCTGGTCATGAAGCAGGTGAAAATTATTTGGACTACCCAATTAATAGAAGACTAAACTTGAATTCCAACTCCAATTATCACAGATCATCTAAATGCCGAACAAAATCAGTCAAGAACCATAATTTTCAATCTAAACCTGTGAAGGGGCAAATATGATTCCGCATTAGTACGCTTTCATCTATATGAATCTAGATTATATACATTCCATACATAGCATATGCTCCTGAAAAATATGAAAAAGGTTCCCAATCCTTCATTGTCACTGACTATAATAAGGCACACAAGTTATTTAGCATAGCACATTTCAAATAGCTTAATACAGGAAATTAAATGGGAAAAGAGGTTTCTGATCATTATCTGCAAACGAATTGAGAAATCTCTTGTAAAAGGAGTAGCTTGAGAATATGACTAAAGAGCTAGTGCAAATAAAACAATCGCAATCTATAACTAAATTTCCCTCATAAAACCTCAGTCCCACAGAATTCCACTCCAAGTTCTTTGCAACAGAGAGGAACCAAATACAACCAAACATAAATTCTTGAGAAAAAAACACGAACCAAGATAGATCTGAGAGAAATATTTACACTACGAGCCTCGAATTTCTACAAAAGCGGTTGAATGATTGTTTAGTTCAGAACAAAATACAAACCAAGAAACATTCTTGCGATAACACGACCTGCATAAAAGAAGCACCAAAAAAGAAAAAACACGAACCCTATTTGATAGATAATCATTAATTATCGTCATCAGAAGGCGGACTAATGGGCAGCCGTGGTGCCGGCCTGGGCGGCGGCGAGATAGTCTTCAGGATTGTCGCGGATAGTGGGCTTGCAGAGCATAAGAGGTCGATCCTTGGCCTCTTCGTCGTCTTCGTCTTCGAGGTCGGCGGTGTTGAGGTTGATGCAGGAGCACCGTTCAAGGGAGGCGAAGAATGCGGAGGCCACGTTGCTTCCCACCCAATTGGCTACTCGATCAAGCTTATCGCATGAGATGAAGCCGCTGCTGCTGCTGTTCTTGTTTTCCATCTCTTATCTATCTGATTTGATTGAAGGATGGTATATGGTTTAGGTTTGATAGTGTTATAGTAGATCTGGGAAACGATGAAACAGACAGGAAAGAAAGGGATGGTATTGATATTGTATAAGGAGAGGGAAAAAGGGATAGAGATGGAACTTTTCAATGGAATATTTGGGTTTTGGGTTTGTTTTTTTTTTTTTTTTTGTAACGGACCGTTGTTATTTGTCCGTTTAATATGGACTGGCGGAGAGTTAAATGGTTATAAAATTTGACTCAGCACTGAGTTTTAACGATTTCTCACCTTGTCACCGACTACCAGCTGATCAGCCTATGCCGTACAAGTTTAAATGAACCGATATTTACCAGAGCGAACTAACAAGATGGTTGAAGCCACGGCGGTCCCCTCCTCGTTTTGTCGTTGAAGCTGGTTTGACTTATGGTCACTCGTTAACGTAGAATTTGTATTTATTTCCAAAATTAACCTTTTGCACTCAACTATGTATCATATATACTCCATACGTCTTATCATTTTTATCCTAATTTGAGTTTTACATATACTAAAAAAATTTAATGTGATTAACCTATAAATTTTTACTTGATTTTTTTCAAATATATTCTTATTTTAATTATTAGATTATCATATTATTTTATTACTCAAAATTTGTTCTTGAAATTAATCAAAATTTAATTTATGGAATATAAAGACCGAAGAATAAAAGTTAAACTAATATTAGTGACAATTACAATATTTTTATTAACACAAATGCATAAATAGGGATAATATAATAAATTTAAAAAATTATTTTATTGTAAACCAGATAATAAGATTATAATTTGTGTCGAATAAAAAACAAGATAAGATAAAATTATTGAATGAAATGAGAATAAATGTAAAAGCTCAATTTTACCTTTTTTTTTGGGTAAGCTTGTGCTTTTGGCTTTCTAACTATTTATTCAAATGTACCAATTGTGCTGGATCCTTTAAATAGCATCTAGGGTTTTAATTTTGACATTTTGAATAGAGAAAATTAGATTGACAGGATCATCTTCTAATGAGCTTTAGAGAATCCAAATCTGAATTAATTGCAACACAAGTGGTTAAAAAAAAAAAGTATTAAATGAAATGGCTTTCTAATTTCAATTCTCTTTTTCCATAAATTTATTTCCTTAATTATGTTATTCTCTTTTTTTTCTTGAAAAAATTACTATATTTAATAAAGTCATTTAGTAATATATTATTTTCACATTAATAATGTAGGTATTTTTATATCGTTGTATATATATGTAATGTTAAGATGTAAGAGATTTTTTCTTTAAATTATTAACAAATTTAAATATTTTATTAATACATTATACGAATACAGAATTAAATTGCAAATCTCGTTTACAGCCTTAAGATTATTTCTTATTAAGCAATGTACTCTATAAATATGCAGTGGTGTTTTGCGTTTGAAGCATTTTGACTTCACAATTGGGCACATAATTGTGAATTTTCGTTCCCCAAGTCTCAAACATGCAGTGAACATGTGAATGCCGGGTAATATAAGACAAATAAGGACAATTAAGACAGATAATCGCCCAGCGCATCTGGTGTAGTGGTATCATAGTACCCTCCCACGGTACTGACCGGGGTTCGATTCCCTGGATGCGCACGAGCTATTCTTTATCAACTTTTTTGTTTTTTCCTGAAGTGCTTATTGAATCATATTATGATTCGCTGTTCACATTATTCACTGTGATTCTCTGAAGGTAATGTTAATTGAAAGTTCTAAATCTAAATGGCATCTCAGAGCAGAATATAATACAATTCCATGGGATGTGACCATTGCCTAAAACTGATTTTGATTCACATTTACCATTCAAGGGAATAGAAGTTTGATATTTACCTCAAAATATTGTACAAATGAATCATCGAACCGTAAAAACATAGTTGTCATCATCATCAGTTCAAAGAATGCGGGGCGTAGTTACTGCTGAGATCCCACCACTTACAGTTATTATATCTGCAGACACAATTCTGCTACTGCAATTATGTTGACATCCCTCTTCCCAAAATTTTTTTTATGTTAGTTTCTCTCAAAATGAGGCAGAGCGGGCTATCCTTGGTTTGCCTATCTTCTTGTCCTCTTCAAGAGAGATTATTAGAAGATTGGAAGGATTCTCTATCATCATTTTAGCAACCAAATAGCCAGATATGCTCCAGGTTTGATATTTCCTGGCTTGCTTCCCAACATACCGGCCAGTCTTATCGTCATAATACTCAGGCCACCCATCTTTGGATAGACGTTGCTCCAACAGTTCTACTGCTCGTTTTGCAATTTGAGGTCTTCCAACCTTGATACTTGCTGCTGCGAGTAGCCATACCAGAACTGCGTAGAGCACAATTCACCAAAATGTCAAGCGTACCAATGCAATTATCAAAGAACAAAACATTATCAAAAGCACATCTGATCCACTGTTTCAAAGCAACCACCAATAGGTGGAGGAGCCTAACAATAACCAGTATCACAGCAAGTCCTGTTAGAATTAAGCAGTCAGACAATTTTAGACGGGTGTCTAGTTTAAGGCCAGTTTGATTCCGTAATGTCGGGGAAAGTAGGATTCTAACATCCAGCATTTGACAGTGAGTCTGAATCTCAGGAAACGAGAAGTTCTAAACCAGAAAAAAACACAAAACAAATGATATGAAAAGGCACAGGCAATACTTTGTGATATTGACTAGCAGAGCAAGCTCCTGATGAAAAATTTAAATGCCATTCTAGTCTAGGCTTTATTTGCGTGTGACACTCACCTGGCCAAGACCCACCATTATGGTAACTCCACCTCGTATTCTTAGGATCACATCCAGTGACTATCCTCCATTCATGTCCTTCTAATGCTGGATATGTGATCTTCAAAGGCATCTCTCCAATTAAGTCCTCCCACCGCTCCTCAATCAGATCCATGATAGCTGATGCTTGTGCTGATGTTGCTAAGGAACTCAAAATCGCAATGCAGTTCCCAACCAAGAACCACCGAAAATCCATGCGAGCTGGACTGACATTGCCAATCAGATAACCTCCTCGCAAAGGCATGAAATCAAACACCCAGTCTGGGATGGACTCTGGGATGACATTAAATTTATTGACTGCAGTGCGGGAGTACTCCTCAGTTTTGTAGCGGTAAATGTTATTTAGTTGTGTGAAATCCAGCCAGTAGTATTTCTGGATGTGATAGCTAAGAGCTGTGATCCGTTTATCGATTCGCTCAAGTAATTCCTTGCCATCACGCTCCGGCTTTAGCATCTGCTGTGCACACCTCAGTGCAAAATAGAAAAGTGCTTGGATTTCAATTGGATACCCATAAATTCCCTGTTTCAAAATCAAATCTAAGTTGAAAGTCTCAAATTACAGTTCTATGTTAGGAGATTATGTAGTTTCCTGACTAACTGGAAGCAAGGAGGGCCACTCCTAAAACAAATTCAATAGAGGCTTATACTCTAGATTAGAAACTATTTGTAATTCAGCATATCGTGTTATAAGAAATCAAACCAAGAGAGGATATGGAAGGCAAGGAGATATAATTTTATTTCAAGATCCACTCATTTTGTGCACATAGTTTCTGAATATGAAGACAAAGTGCAGCAAGAGAGAAGTGGAACTCTTAAAATCATCATTTCGTCCTAAAAGGAAAGACCAGGTTTTGCCTGGATACAGCAGCAGAACAGAGCGATCGAGCCCTAAACGGCATTAGCATAAAAAAGTGAAGGAGTTCATGAAAATGGCCGAAGGCTGAAGTGGGGCTGATCATAATTCATAATCAATTCAATATGAAATGTATATACAAAATTAGCTCCTATCCAGAATTCAAGATCAAGGAAGCTAAAAAGAGAACACTCACCATCCTCCGGTCAATCATGCTACAGCCATCTGCACATAGAAGTGTTGGGAAAGTGTCAAAGCCGTCTGAGAGGCAAAGATTGAGTATCAATTTCATTCCTCTCTGTACCTCAGGGAGCTCCGCCAGTGCATAATCACGAGTGCTCTTGGTATAGGACCTAAGCAGTATAATCCACCAGAACCCTGAATCAACAGGCGCCACTCTCCCTATTGCACTGCCACCAAAGTCAGCAACCAGGATTTCCTTTTTGCGATATGAGTCATAAAGAACCTTAAAGCTTGCGGGCATTACACCTTCTCCAAGAGTGAAGTTATCTATCCTCTTTTCCCAACCTTGAAGATGAAGAGTCTTTAGGAGAAAGTTTTTCACGATCTCAGGCTCAGAAGGATGCTTCATTAGGTATGCTAAGCCGCTGGGAACAAAATCTCTTACAAAAACCTGCGGATTAGTAAACAGGTAAAAAATATGTAGAAATCCAAGAAAATGAAAGTAGGAACGTGGACAAGTCTGGAATTGATCTGTTGTCTGTGAACAACCTATTTTCAAGAGCAGAGAAGTCTAACTCCTAGGAAACAAGAAAGTAACCTAATGAAGCAACATGGAATTCTTCCATTGGGACTAAAATAGAAATATTACTTCATCTCATCTGCAAATCCAGTCACCTGACCTGAATGCCGAATTTGGTGTTGCCATAGTTTAAAAAATGTCCTATATATATATATATATATATATAGGATAAAGGAAGAGGTCTAAACATTAAACAGAGCTCGAATTCTGCTTTTTCCGTGCCATCCAAAAACAAAAGGGGCACAAACAACGGAGATTTAGGTAAAATAAGGACTATTAGAAAACCAAAAGTCGCGATATTAAAACTAGCTACTTAGAGAATAAAAAATACTATAAAGATGAGCACGTAGAGCTCAAGAGACGTCAAACTCAGGGCTATGTATTATAGAGCAAGAAAGTACACAAGATAAACAAAATTAAAAGGAAAAACATAAGTGATACATGAAGAAATCAGGTGATAAAAATATTATTCTTCAGGAGCACCAGGATGATGAAAGTAAACAAGTATACCTAATCTACGAGGCCTGAAAGGTCAAATTAATAATCTCGATTAAACTTCAATATCTTCTCAAATAATAAACTTCTTCATATATATATATATATATATATATATATATACACATGCAAGTAATTGAAGAATTCGAGCATAGATTTTATTTGATGAAATCGTGAGAGAAAAAACACCTGATTGTAATTCAAAGCCTCAACACTGGGATCTATAGCAGCGAGAGTCCCGACAGGCTTTTCTTTGAAGGAGACGTAAGACTTCTTGAGCCTCTCCCACGCCTCCTCCACCATCGCGCCACTTTCCACACTCACTTGATGCCCACTGCTGTTCGATCTGACCCCAGGAGATACATTCAGATCGAAAACCTCCAGGTTATTGCCGACGCTTGGACACGATTTCAACGCAGTGAACTTAAACGCTGTTTCCTTCGAGAGATGCACGGTATCGGACACAATGTCGTTGCCCTGCAGTCTTACCGTCTTTTTAGCCTTTTCCGGCCGCGAACCTCCTATCATCTCAGGTGAAGAAGCTACGAAACATTGCTCAGACTTCGAGGCTTCTCCTTTGCTCAGAGTCTGAATACCTTTCTCAACAGATTTCCGGCGCTGTTCTTCCAAGGAACCTAAAGATTTCTCATCAGTTAACTTCAATGATATTTTCTTAGCGAAATCTTGAGAAATCTCACCTGATTTTGGATAATCTAGGTCAGAAGAAAGCAACTTCTCGGCTGTTTTGAAACTCTCGGCGTATGAAGAAATCATAGATTCATCGAAGGATTTTGAACCTTCAGAAATTCCAAGAGATTTCTCTGGCGCTTGAGATTTGATCGGAGACGTGGAAATGGCGCTTTGTTTAAGACCGAGCAAACGATCTGTCGCTGAGGCCTCTTCATTGGCAGAGACGACGTGCTTGACCGGTGACTCTTTTGCCTCATCTTCCTTTGCCGAAGAGAGTTGTATCTTCTCCTTCGCAACTTGTTCGTCAGTAAGGCCTCCAGCGGAAGAATAACCGACAACTGCTGGAAGTGGAGGTGGAGAAACCTCCGGTTGCTTCGTATCGTCCAGCTCCAAGCAATCTCGCAGCGTCAAGTTCATTCTAGAGAGAATCAACGTAAATAGAACAAATTAGAGAGGAGCGCATTCTATGCACGCAATTTAGAGAAGGAAACTAAGGTAATAGATATACGTACCTTCACAGTTCTTCGGTGCTTACTGAGGAGAAAGAAAGCGAAACGATTTAGTGAGAGTATGCAGAGAGAGAAGTCACGCTACTCAGATAGAGAGAGAGAGAGAGAGAGAGCTTGAGAGGGAGAGAGAGCATGTATATATAGGCGTTGAAGAGCGTGCGAGAGGGGGGGTATTTCAGGTGAACAGGAAGCCTGGTGTGTGTGCTCACTGTGTTTCTGTTTTGGCGGTTAGAGGGGGGAATTCAAGAAGTTAGAGCGTGTTTGATAATCAGCTAGATCGTATTGTTTGTTTTATTTACAATGATGCCATCACGCAATTATGAAATGCAATATACTGGCTTGCTCGAGTCATTGAATAAAGAACTGGTTGGATGTTTAGAAATTATAGGAAGGGCATAGTGGAGATAAAAGGGTTTATCTTTCGAGGCGGGAACGATGGTGCCGGTTTTCTCCCGCTGGCTGTTGACGTGAAACTAACCGAGTTGCATTTAAAATAATAAAACTCTATTCGAATTTTCTCTACGGTTCCAATGTATGAACCGGACTAGGAAAACCAGTACTTTCATAACACGAATGTCAGCAAGATTCCTTGTGGATAGATAGAGCACCAGCCCAATCAAATTTTCATAATAAAATTAACCGCAATGCATATATACCATCTTTGAATATTAACAAATAACATATGTTCCTTGTTTTATTAGTCCCAGAGATTTTCCTTTGAACAACATTGCATTTTAGTTCTTGAAAGTTAGAAAGTTTGAACATAGAAAGTTAATTGTTGTTTTCTGAAGAGAAGCTTATTTCATATAGGAACTATGTTTTATAATACTTGTCCATTTATAATTTCACATCCTTTAAGAAAATTATTAAATTTATTTAAATTATAATAAATAATTAAATAATTACCCTTAATCTAATGCCAATTTTTCAAAAATATTATTAAATTGAAATAATAATTATTGAGCATTAAAAAAAATAAACATGAAAAAATATATTTATTATTATTTAAAACCAGAAATGTATCAAAAATTTTGTAATAAGCTATTTTTTCATATGTGTCATATATTATGGAATAGATGTAGTAATAAGGTTATTGAGCAATAAAGTGTTTTGAAATAAATAACAAAGTATTGATTAGAGCAACAAACCACCTCAATAACTAACAAGGTATTGATTAGGATAATAAAAGACCTAATTTCCTCTGGTGAAAGCATAAACTCAATCCTCAAACAGTGCATTTTGCTGAGAAGAACGAAAACTTGCACTGTCGTTGGCCTGAGGAGTTTACACTTACTAGTTATTAAAAAAAATGCCTTCAAATAGCTAAAACATATATAATTTTTTGAAACTCAAAGTTAATTTTGTTTGGAAAAGTGGGAATTGGATTAGAATAATATTTAGATAGAGTTTTTTATAATTTCCTCCTTTTTCATCGCCTAGCAGACAAACACCTTAAAAATCCATCCAAGCTCCACTAATTCTGGAATAATCTCCGCTGCATGAAAATGTTGAAACTACCAGGAACTGCAGTCTGCAGCAATTAAGCCCGACCACTGCTTCTATATGGGCTAAAGAACACCATCATGGCCAATTCGATTCAGGAAAATCATTCAGAAGTCTAACAGGTCTTCGGCAAAGAAAATAGCTGGGTAGTCTGTTAAAGATCAAGGATCAATGACAAACGACCAGTGGCGCTCCCACCCCAAAACCCCCCGATTAAGCGGCATCCTCGACAGGGCGTTAAACTACCACAAAGTCATTCCATTTTAGCATCATTGTGAAATTACATAGCAGAGCAACAACAAAGAATACACGGCAAAACTAAGAAAGCCACCATTCAGCAATTTGAAGTTTCGGGTTAAGAAGACATGACTGTTTACATGATAAATACAAAATTGTGCAGAAAATCCGTATATTTCACAATTGGAAGGAGCATAGAAAGATTATACAATTCTTTTTTTCATTTATTCACAAACAAATCACTTTCTCGGAACAAATCAATTTTTTGGTTACTAACATTAAAGCCAAACAGATGGATATGCTTGGATAATAAAAATACAGAGATTAGGTTGGAAAAGTAAACCTACATGGTACAAAGTCCAAACCCATAATATTCAATAACAGTTTCCCTAGAAACTTGGTTCCACCAAGTAGTTTCCCAAAATAACAAACGCCAGCAAATGAGAAAAAGAAAGCCGGAGTGGAACTCTGCTTGCAATGCCATTCAGGTTCTATTTGTCAAACTCCCATATGACACCTCCATCCTCTAAATACCAAAACAAGCATATAGACCATAAGGCATAAGTTTTGTTGAAATTGCAAATAAATAATAGGTTAGAGGAAAGATCACCAACTATCCAAAATATTTTGGTACGATAACACAAATAACCCTTAGAATGCTTCCTCAAAGTTAACAATATTTTCAAGTGTAGTCTTTTTAACTGGAACAAGTCAGATGAGAAGTGGATAACAGAACATTAGAAGGAAGGGGAATTATTAGGCAGCATAGGAGCATATTTCCCCAGAAGGGAAGTCATATAAGTAGGAGAAAGTACATTCCCTTGCTATCCAACTTCCCCAAAAAGAAAGTTACTTCCAACTTAAGATATCAAGATCCCAAAAACAAACATTGGTCACCAACCATCATTACTATGACAGTCATTTCTGTATCATTCATTATAACAGTTCACGTGAACTAGACAGAAGCTCCATCACGTAACACCTAAGATCATTCTTAACTCTATTTCATTTCCTATTTCCATTTTCTCTGTGTCCAGGCAAGAAACATAAATAATACCTTTAACTTTCTTGTTTATCCAGATCTCAAGCAGCATGCCAGCACCAATTCCACCTGCAATACATCCCCCATAGAATGCAATTGCAGAGGGTAGAGATCGTCGAGGAAGAAAATAATAGTCCGGAATTTGTCTAATCTTTTTTGGAAGCCGCTTCTTTATCACTGGCTTAGCACCGGCACTAGGGTCCTTCTGCAATTCACCACCTATGGCCTTCCAGTCAACACCCTTGAATGGATCTTTTGGCTCTTCAGTACCCATGGCCAACACTGTCAACTTAACAGCTCAGTTCTGTACATCCAAAGTTGCAAACTCAAAACAACAGTTTAATTTTACCAGTTTTAAGTTTCTCTCTCTTTTTTTTCTCACAAAAAAGGAGGAAATTTATAAATTGCCATTTTTATCAAGGAAGGCACAAAATTTTTTGTCCTATTCCAAATCTGAATGTCAGTACTGTGTTTAATGGCAATCGAATGTGATGATATATAGCCAAAAAGAATTTCAGAAACTTGGCAGCAGATAATTACAGTAGAAATATAGTAACTAGCATCTGTTACAATTCGATCCTAATTGCAATGGAAAATTATCCTGAAATCTAATCACTCTTGCAATCATACCTAACATTAATCTAAAATGGATGTTAGGATGATGGAGTTAATGAGTGAAATTATCCTTAACAGCTCTTTGGGGACAACAATTCAGTGTTGGCATTTTGAAGGCTTTCGGTATAATGATGGTGAACACAAGAAGATTTTGGCGCAGGTGGCAGAGGAGAAATGATGATTTGGTTAGAATACTAGGATTCTCAATATGACAGCAGCAATGCTTGGCTACCAAGGCTATGGGTTGTTACATGGTGAATGATTAATAATAATGATTTTCTCCTAATCTTTATCATCAGATACAGCTTCTAAACCATAATTATTCTAAAACCAAAAAATATTAATGCAAATTCTTCAAGTTCAAATTCAACCTCCCTTATTGTCCTGAAGAGAACAATCAATTCAAAAGTTACTCAGACTGCCAAAAAACAAAAAAAAAAAAAAAAAACGTAGATCCATCTTCTCAAAAATAGAAACCCTAAAACCCATGTAGCCCTAGCCCACCAATAGTAAACATATGCGCATAAATAAATCTATCACATAGCAGCAATTAGAGCTGCGTTTATATATCACTTTTTCATTTTACAGAAAATTAAATAAAATTCTAAGAAGCAAGACTATCTAAAAATAGGAAGAACCAAGAGAAAAGAGATTACCTCAGGGATCACCGTCACCGGAGGCACACAAGCAGCAGATGAGTAAGCGAAATTGAAAGAGGACTTGAGAATTCGAAAACGAAGATCTAAAACGCACCGTTTCCCCAAACCGTGCCGTTTTCTTATACAGTGGCAAAATGGCAATATAAAAGAAAATTATGGGCCATGTGGCATGGTATACGGACGTGGCTAGATGCAGCGACTGGACTGGAGTGGGTGTTGCCGAAGGACGAAGCAAAGCGCGTGTTATTGTGAAAAAAAGAAAAGGAAAAACATAGAGAAGAGTATAAATGAAGAGAGTTCAAATAAAGAACAGAAGAACTGATGAAAGCTTGCGACTGTGTGCATTAATGGATTTTGTATCTCTGTTTCTTCCGTTTTTCGTTCTGAAGCTTGTTATTAAATTAAAGTACCCTAAATCCTTAATAATTAGAAGTCTCTTCCACGCCACCATCATTCGCCACTACTACCGCCACCATCACCATTGATTGAATCCTCTCTGTAACTTCTTTCTTCCCTATGTTATGCTACAAATTGCTTCAATTCCATCTCCAGACTTCAATTTTGTTTCTATAGTTTTATATTTTCATAATTCTGTAACCAGAATTTTCTTTTTGTTTGTAATTTTAATTATATCTGGTCCCTTCTTCACTGTCAAGTGTCAGAGAAACCCATTTGATTTTGCTACGTTTATCTTGTAGTTGGCGATTCTGAGCTCTGGATTCTACAAATATATAAAACCCTGAAACTGAAATTGAGTTTTGAGTATTATCCAGCTTGCAACAATGCCAGGTTTAGTCTCAGCAAAAAGCCCAGCCAATGCAACGCCGTTACAAGATTTACTCCGCCAAAGCGACAGTAAAACGCCATCTCCGTTCCTAAATCGAACGCCGCCACCCTCCTCCAACCTTAGAGCCATACTCTCCAAAAAGACTCCAGAGAAGCTACCCATCGATGAACCTTCTTTCGACAATCCGGATCTGGGTCCCTTTCTGTTAAAGCTCGCCAGAGATACCATTTCTTCCGGTGACAACCTGGATAAGGCCTTGGATTATGCGTCTCGTGCATCCGTGTCACTTGAAAGGTGTTCGGGTTCGGTTCTGGAGCTGTCCATGAGCCTACACGTGCTAGCGGCGATTTATTGCAGTTTGGGCCGGTTCGAGGAAGCGGTTCCGGTTCTAAAGCGTTCCATTGAGGTTCCGAATGTTGCTAACGGGTTGGATCATGCCTTAACGAAGTTTGCCGGGTACATGCAGCTTGGTGACACGTATTCTATGCTGGGACGGCTAGACACATCCATCTCGTGTTACGAGTCGGGTTTGAAGATCCAGATTGAGGCTCTCGGGGATTTGGATCCCAGAGTTGCAGAAACATACAGGTAAACTTTTATTTATTTTTTAAATAATTTGCTAATAATTTAGCCCTGTCCTTTTAATTATCGACTTCTGTTATTAATTACGAGTCCGTTTGAGTTGTTACTGAAAATAGCAGCACAACATAACTAAAACCTTTGTGCCTCTATCACTAGGATAATGGACCCGGGTGTTTCATGCATGATTGAATGTAATCTGACCGTTGCATTCGAATTTATCAAGAAGATGGAGATGCTCTGCATCATCTTGATTTTTGCTTTAATATTCAACAATTATAGGGGTAACAATATAAAAAAAGAGAAAAAAAAAAAGATTGTATTACTAAATTAGTTAATCGGCTGTATTTCAGTTCTCCTGTAAGTCTTTAATCATGGCAAACGATACAGAGATATATATCCTCCATTATTGTTCAGTTGAAGCCCTTAGTAACATAATCTCTCATGTCTATTTTTTATTTTTCTCTCTTTCTCTCCCACAACATACAATTATGAATTAAATAACTTTTTGACTTCAGAAATTGGTATTGATAATATCTTAAACATATCCTTCTCTATTCATCTACTTTAGAAACCGGCCCTTTCAAATGCAAATAAACCCTTTCATGTAGTTTTCCGTAACTTACAATCGCTGTTTTCTATTGTCTTTTCAGAAATTACTTGTAAGTATTTAGGAAACCTGAAAACTTTACAACTGCTGACTGTGAAAATGACAGGTACTTAGCTGAGGCCCATATTCAAGCAATGCAGTTTGATAAGGCACATAAACTGTGTGTAAAGCTTCTCGAAATTCACAGGAAGCATAGTGCACCAGCATCCCTTGAAGAAGCAGCTGATCGACGACTTACAGCTCTTGTCTGTGAAGCAAAAGGTGACTTTGAATCTGCCTTAGAGCATCTTGTCCTTGCCAGCATGGTGATGATTGCTGCTGGTCAGGAGAATGACGTTGCTGCTATTGATATTTCCATTGGCAACATTTATGTATCCCTTTGTCGCTTTGATGAAGCCATTTTTTCTTACCAAAAAGCCCTAACAGTCTTCAAATCTACCAAGGGTGATGATCATCCTACTGTAGCATCAGTCTTTGTTCGCCTGGCTGATTTGTATTTTAAGACAGGCAAGCTAAGGGAGTCTAAGTCCTACTGTGAGAATGCCTTGAGAATACATGCAAGACCTGCCCTTGGAACTGCAACCGAGGAGATTGCTAGCAGTTTGACAGAAATTGCTGCTATCTATGAAGCTCTGAATGAGCCTGATGAGGCGTTGAAGCTCTTGAACAAGGCAATGAAGTTGCTGGAAGACAGGCCAGGACAGCGTAGCACAATTGCAGGAATAGAAGCACAGATGGGGGTCATGTTTTACATGATTGGAAGGTATGGGGAGGCTCGGACCTCTTTTGAGAGTGCTGTAGCAAAGCTTCGGGCCAGTGGGGAGAGTAAATCAGCCTTCTTTGGAATTGTCTTGAACCAGCTGGGATTGGCCCATGTCCAACTGTACAAGATAGACAAGGCAGCTGAATTGTTTGAAGAAGCAAGGGAGATTTTAGAGCAGGAGTGTGGCTCATGTCACTTGGAAACTCTTGGAGTGTATAGCAACCTTGCAGCAACGTATGATGCAATGGGGAGGTGAAAATATTCACGTGCTCATGCCAATAGTTGTTTAATTTCATATTTATTTCTTTTCTTTTTTGGTACTTGCCGTGCTCACTCTTTGGTTCTATCATAATGCCACTCATAACAAGAAGCCAGGGATGTTATATATCATGCACATATGCTGACATTTTAATTGAAACAAAATGGCCTTTAAACCCACAAGAATAACAAACGCTATCTTTGGACTTCATATCCTCCAGTGAAAAATCAAACTTTTCTGGAAGTTCTATTCAATTTTTGACAATTTTGGGACCTGCATGTATTTTGGTGCTCAATTATGGTTAATTTTAGGTGTGAACCAATTTATTACTTCATCTTGCATGTCAGAATCTTGAAACCAATGTGTGTTTTCTCATATTATAAAACATTGCAGAAGTGCCAGTGGGTCAGTGACACAAGTTTGAAGGGTTAGCCAATTGCAGGATTATGCATATATTGGTTTTATCATTTATATATCTTTGTCTAGTAAGATTAGCATTTTTTCTAGTTGAAGCTTTTATGATGAACAGGGAATTATGGTGATTTTTACAGGGTTGGTGATGCAATTGAGATATTAGAGTACATCCTTAAAGTAAGAGAAGAAAAGCTTGGAACAGCAAATCCAGATGTTGATGATGAGAAGAAAAGGCTAGCTGAGCTCTTGAAGGAAGCGGGAAGGGCTAGAATCAGAAAAGGAAAATCTCTTGAGAATCTCCTAGATTCCAATTCTGAGAGGAGGAAGAAAGAAGTTACAAAGAGGAGATCTGGATTTAGTATTAGAACTTGACTAAAGGATCTGGGCCCTTAGTGTTACACTTGTTTGCCATTTACGAGGAACTAAAGCACTTGGTGGGTAGTTTTTATATAATCCCCTTCGGGATGGCAATAAAAACTTTTGCTTTATTTTTCCGTCTTGGGATGTTTGTAACATCTACGTGCCAAACGAAAGAGCAAGTTTGCTTGAAATCAATATAAAGTTAAGCAGTAACACAACTTTCTTCTCCATATTTGGCCAGGAAGAACAATTTGGATTCATTGCTCTTGAAGATTTAGAATACTTTGTTTGATTGAATTAACTTCTTTCTTTTGATTCAATTACCTTTATATATATATATAAAACAAAAGGAATCCTAATATTTTAAATCTTCTTCTTATTTGACTAGTATTCTTTCATCTCTCATTTACATTGAGTTATTGTGGCAGAAAAAATTAAAATTAAAAGTTTTGGTTTTAAAGCCCGTTTGGAATAAATGAATTTTATAAAATTTTATAGAATTTATTTAGAAATATATGTTTTTGCATTTGGAATGAAAAAAAAAATAGAATTCAATTCTACAAAATTGAATATAGCTATAAAAATTGTTGAAATTTCTAAATGAATTCTATGAAATGAAACACTCCAATTTCTTTTTGACAAAACTACCCTCTTTTTCTTCAAATTCAATTTTTTAATTTTTTTTTACTTATTTAACTTATTTATTTTCAACATATTTTTGTGAAATTCAATTGAATTTTTTATTTTAAATTATAATATACCAAATATAACAAATTCATTTATAAATAAATTTTACTTAAAATTTATTTACAAATAAATTCTAAAATCATTATTCATTTATTTATTTCAAACAAGGCGTTAATGTTTCAATTTAGGCATAGTATATGAAAATAAATTTTCTATTTAACGAGTTGCCTAAATTAAATTTCTTAATTTTTAAAATATCTAATTATATTATATATAAAAATGAAAATAAGTGAGGAATAACGATATTACCTATAATGTAATTATAGGCAATTTTAATAATTTAATAACATTCCGTAAATTTATTTTAATAATTTGAGTTTATTAAATAACACAAATTTTTAATAATTGATAAATTATAATGTTAAATTATCAATCAATTGACTCTTTTTATTAATTTTTTATTAATTGATTTAAAAAATTTACATTCGATTAAATCTTAGTTACATTCAATTATTTCTCAATTTCACAATAAATTAATTACTAAACCAAACAACAGTCATGTTTATCTTTAATGTCATATATTAGTATTTGTTTAAATTTTAATTGTCATAATAAATGTAATTATTTATTTTATTATAATACTGGAATATGTCTCTAACTTTTCTTTTATTATCTGTGTAAATTAAATTATGATGCAAAACAAAATAAATATTTGAAATATATAAAGAAAAATGATAAGAAAATTTAATAATTTTTAATATCAAAATAAATTTATTTTCTTAAAATTGTAACATGGTTTGATATTTAATATAACACATTATACTTTCATTTAAAATCAAATAGTATGAACATGTTATTTTTTAATAAATATATATGATATTGAGACATTTAAAAATTTATATATTTTATTTTATAAATTTATTTTGTAAATATTTGGTTATATTTTATTATAATTTAAGATATTTATCTATGAAAGAGATTAAAAAAGAAAAAAAAATTATATTTTTATAACAAATTTTCAAATAGAATATATGCTTTTCAAAATTTTTAAACTTTTACTTTTAAATTATATTTTTAAATAAAATAAACATATATATATATATATGATGATCAACAGTTGAAAATTTTAATTTTAAAAATATATATAATATTTTATTATTGTACTTATAATAGATGATGTTGCAGTTATAGTAAATTTTAAATAAATAATAATATAAATTAAATTAAAATGTGCATATAATACAATGCTGTTTTATTAATTAATCATTATATTTATATTAATTTTAAATAAAATTTTATTTTAATATTATAAAAATTAAAATAAAATTTATAAAAAATTATAATGAATATAAATAATAAATAAAAAATGATATAAGAAATCAAATGAGTATAAAGTATAAACAACTGATATAGCCAATACAATCCACATGGAAAAAAAAAGTTATTAATAAAAGTTTTAAAAAAATATTATCCATAAATTATATATATTTTACGACTACTAATGACTTTCTCTCCCAATGCTGAGCCCAGTCACTGAGTTATGATACGACAGTTATATATATATTATACATAAATCCTCAATGCTGTTTACAAGGCGTTCACAGCCAAAGCAAAATGCCCGAAACGAGCTATTCTTGCCAAAACTCGACCTCCACTATTGACCCTATTGATCATCTTCCTCTCTCTATCTTCAGATCCGACATCATCCCACCCGCACCAACTCCATCCCAATCCACCATAGACTGGCTACCAGACTTTGCCGGTAACGCATGGATCGCATATGGAGCCTCCTCTCTCTTAGTGATTTCACACTTGCCATCCCCCCTCTCTTCCGACGAATTTCTAAGTGGCCCCATTCTCCGCCAAGTTTTCGAGCTTTCTGGCAATCATTCATCCGACATCACTGCCGTTTCATGGTCCCCAGTAACGCCGTCGATAGGAGAGCTCGCTGCTGCGTCATGCAACTGCATATATGTGTTCTCACATGATTCCGCTAGCTTCAAAGGTAATGGTGTTAGAGTTACTGTTTTACTCTTTATTCTATAATTCCAAATTAAATGAAACTTATGTACGAGAAAATGGTTTGAAGAGTTGAACCGGCACTGAAGCCCTGTGCCTAATTTGTGTGAATGGGCTTTTGTTTGAATATAGATACTACAGTGTACTCGCTCCTTGTTATATTTGATCAGATAAGGGCCATATCTATGTTTTAATTTTTGGATATCTCAAAATTCAATTTTCTTTCACTCATATTCAGGTTCTTTTGTTTGGAGCCAGAATGCAGTGCTTTTACAATCGACAAATGTGGAAGCAGTCAAATGGACTGGCTCTGGGGACGGGATAATTGCTGGTGGCATTGATGTGATTTTGTGGAGAAGAAAAGACAAGTCATGGGAAATAGCTTGGAAATTTAAAAGAGATGAGCCTCAAAATCTGGTTTCTGCAACCTGGTCAATTAAGGGACATTTGGCAACTGCTGCTTCTTCGAGCAAATTGGATATTGAAGGATCTAGCGATATGAGTAAGTGCGTGTTTGTGTCTTATTGTGATAGCATATCTGAATATGCCAAATTTGAGCTGCGCCATCCACAGCCTGTCTCAATGATTCAGTGGAGGCCATCAACAGGAAGACAATCACAGGAAGATGCAAATTATCCGCCAAGACACATTCTACTAACTTGCTGCCTTGATGGAACTGCTAGGCTATGGATTGAGGTAGATAATGGAAAGGTTAAAAAGTTAGCCAAGGACAGTAGTGATCGCAAAGCAACAAGGAGGTCTTTTTGTGTTGCTGCTGTAATTGAGATAAATCAGGTGTTGAAAGGAAGTTTGGGCATGGATATATTTTTGAACTGGGCGGCAGAAAGCAGTGGTATATATAGAACTGGAGAGGGAACTAAGCAGTTCTTATCCACTGAAACATATCGTGATGATAGAGTTGGCAAATGCGAGTGGTTAATTGGCTTTGGTCCAGGAACAACAATTACTTTCTGGGCCATTCACTGTCTTGATGACATCTCGCCCATGAGGTTCCCTCGTGTTACACTATGGAAGAGAAAAGAATTGCAGGACCTTGAAGGGGGACATCTTCATGGATCTGCATTTTCAAAATTTAAAGATTCATTACTTCTTCGTAAGGTTGTTATCTTGAGGAATTGCTCGTCTGGCCCTCCTGATATATGCTCTTTGGTTCATTTATTACCTTCTAATTCCTTTGTCTGGTCTCTGTTACATACTGAAAGATCTGGTAATATTGAGACCACATCCTTGAACAATTTAGAAATATGTAAGTACTTTTCACGTTCTGCTGATGGTGTTTTAGATGGAGGACATGCTGGAAAAATCTTACAAGTTGCTTTACATCCTTGTATTTATGAACTTGGATTGGCTGCTTCTTTGGATTCTAATGGATTGCTTCTATTTTGGTCTGTTTCAAATGTTTCAAACCATAATTTTGGCCTTTCAACATTGGTTCCAATGTGGAAGCTTTGTGGAAGCTTTGGAACTAATGATTCGTGTTCTAAGTATACAAGCCTGAAGTGGGCACCTTCTATGTTAGATGAAGACTCTATACTTCTTATGGGACATGCCAGAGGGATAGATTGCTTTGTAGTTAAGGTTCCTCAAATTGGAGGAGGAGGAGACATAATATGCCACTTTCTGTCCACCATACCTCTAATTAGTGATGGTACTTATGAGGATGTTCCCCCTAATATCTTTGTGATACCTCTTCCTTCTACCTGTAACAAGACATTTAAGTACAATAAATTTATGCTTTTGGGGGTGTGGATGGAGCACTTTCAGGCTCTTTCATGGGAAGTAACTTTACACTCGTACTATTTACCAGAAGCTTCCTGTGACTGTAATTTTGATGATCAAAATAGTACTATGCTCTGGAAATGGAAATTTGAAAGTTCTTTTGCTGATAAAAGATATTGTCTTGGTGTCAACCCTTGCTCATCTCAATTGCCAGAGACTTACTCTGATGAGAAGATTACTAGTTTTTCTGTGGTAGGTCCAGGTAATTTGATTCCTATGAATGGAAGTCTAGGTGGCGCTAAAGACATTTGCTGTAGTGTTCCAGCCTATATTATGGCTACAGGCTGCTCTGATGGTAGCCTGAAATTGTGGAGAAGTAACTCTTCTAAAATCTCCACTCCGTATATACTGTGGGAACTTGTAGGCAAATTAGTTGCTCATCAAGGCCCGGTTCGTGCTCTGTGTTTGACTGATTGTGGTCGGAAGATTGCTAGCATCTCTGCAGGGAGTGATGGCACTTGCAAGCTTCACGTATGGGACAGTGTACACCTTATAGGAGCTGGAAGTTTTCTGTTAGAGGATATATTATCTATTGACAGAGAAGTTGTTTCTTTAAATTGGCTGGCTTTAGGCAATGGTCAGTTTCTTCTTGGGGTTTGCACGCAGAATATGTTGCAGGTATATGCTCAGAAGAATTCTGGTGGTCAGACATTCTCAAACCTTGGAAGATCTTTGAACCTGCAAAATTGGTTATGCATCGCAGTTGTTCATACTTCCCCTGCTATTCGGTACTTCCTTTGGGGCCCCCAGGCTGCAGCAATCATAGTTCATGATAATTACTTTAGTCTACTTAGTCAATGGTTGTTTCTTGTAGATAATAGAGAACGAAAAGATAAAGACATTCTTTCTTCAATATTCACTGATTTTAGTGCTGACACTAGTGATCATGTAGAAGCATCAGTTCCTGTGAAGACTAATGGAAAAAAGGATTGCCTATCGAGCAGTGTTTTTGTGGCCAAGTCTCAATTAAATCATGGTTCGTGTAACATGGTTGGCTTTTGGAGCCTGGTTGAAGTAGCAGAGAAGTTGAAGGGAATGGTACCTGTTTACCATCCTGAGGCGCTACTTGTGAATATGTACTCAGGTACTTTAGAATTGTAATTTACTTGTCCTATGCAATGTTCTTTGCAAGTTTTATGAGACAATTACAATTTCATTAAGTGTTACTTGTCAGTTTACTCTTTTTCTTTGTGTGCCTGTTAAACAACCACATATATTTTTAATTCATGTTATCATCTCATGTGTTTAGGCAATTGGAAACGTGCTTATGCATCTGTGAGGCATCTTGTTCAATATCTTAATTCTGGTTATTATTCTGAGAAAAGGTGCAGCTCTGGAAAGAATAGTCATGTTGCTCCACAGATTCTTTTGTCAAATTATTTTGAAGGAGGTCTCTTGAAAGATTCAATGGATAAGAGATTTCAGTGGGGTGCTGATGCAAGATTACCAGCCTCATCTCCACAGTTTTCTCTGTATGATGCCAAGTCTGATGCTTCCAGTGATGTATTTATTTCATCTTCAATGATATCTGAACTTCGTGGTTTTCTAGAGCCTCTTGAGAAAATGTTTGATTTGGCAGCTGTATCCAATGCTGAGAAGTTGCAAATTCTTGCAATTGTAGACCTTCTCACTGAAATTCAGCAATCTGCTTCTGCCTATGGAAATCTTGATGGACCTGGGCGAAGGTACTTATAAGTTTGGTTGGTTAACTAGTTTAGATTATGCTTCTTGTAAGCTTTACCTTACCTTATAATTTCTTCTGAGGTTTGGGTGGTAAAGATTGGTATGTTTCTTGGGTTCAAATCTTGCCTGCAAGAGAGAAAAGGTTCTTTGGCAGATGTTTGAATATCAAGAACAGAGAATATTGCTAGGAAAACCACATGCCTCGAAATATGTCCACAGTTCCTGGTCTAGAGATCTAAGTCTGGTGTAGGAAGTGCTACTCAATTTATCATTTTAATCATATACTAATGGATTATGAATCACGAATGTGCATCTAGTAGGGTGGATAAATACAAATGCTTGACATGCCTACGAGATGCATCAAATACACAAACCCTATGTCCAACGGAAGGGGAGAAATAAAGAAAGAAGAATGAGAAGAAGAAAGTTTTGGCTTGTGGGGCTTTCTCCAAAATAAATAGTTTTCTGTTATGCACTATCTTATTTTTTTAATTTTCACACTTTTATGCTGATTTATGAGGAATTTATTGAAGATTACCCAATCAGTGAAGATTGGAGCACTATATAAACAGAAAATGGTCTTTAAATATGCTATTTTAATCAGTTACTTATAAAATGATATTGACCTATCATTCATAATGTTTGTAAAACTTTTGGCGGAGTTCTCATACTGATCTGGATATTTTTGTATCTTTCAAGGTTTTGGGTTGCATTAAGGTTTCAGCAGCTACACTTTTCTAGAAGCTTTGGAAAATTATCATCTGTAGAAGAATTGATTGTTGACACTAGTCTAATGTGCTGGGCCTTCCACTCTGACTGCCAGGAAACTCTGTTGAGTTCTTTTCTTCCAAATGAACCATCATGGAAAGAAATGCAGACTCTTGGTGTTGGATTCTGGTTTACCAATGTTGCACAACTACGCACAAGGGTAATACTTTCAGATATTTTTCTCTTTACTTTCTATATTAGGCGAAAATTTTTTCTGGCTTTTCATTTGTAAGAGAAGGTGACATCCTCTCCCTGTTGAAGCATTGTCTGGCTCTTAAGTTGGTTATGCCAAAAGCAACTATCTATTCTAAAGCATTTGCACCTTTAAAATGCCATGTTACTTTTAAATATTTCAAGAGTAGTTGGAAGCATGTATGATGTTTGTCCAGACATTAATGATGAATTTCATTTTAATCTATCATTGGAAAGTGATGTGAACACTTTTTGGTTAATTGGAATAAAATTATGTAGGACTCTACCTATTGCACCACCCAATACATCATGGGATTGTATAAGCATGAACATGTATAAGCATGAACATGCAGTATTACCAATGTGGGTAGGTTTAACCAGTTAGCCTACTAATGTTTTTGCTGTGGGAAAATTTCAAGTGTGTGATGTGTTTTAGGTTTAAAGTGTTAGGGAAGAGGGTAATTTAGAATTAGGAAATTGAATTACTTATTAGAGTGATAAAAGAAAAGAAAAGAAAAGAAAAGAAATTAGTGACTGTGAACAGGAACTGGGGAACCATAGCAATAGGAATAGCAGTGGGGTAGGTCTCCATCCCTGATCCACCTTGCTCTGCCAAACGCCTCCCCTGACCCTTTCCTGTTCCAGGAAGGCCATAAGATTCTTTCCCCATCCCTGCCCCGCCAAGGAACGAAAGTCCCCGATCTGGTGTCGCCCTGCTTTTCCTTTTCCTGCAATGATGCTCTTTAATTTTTTTTTTCCATACTTTCTTTTTCTTCCTTTATTTATTTGCAACCTGATACAAATCAAGCACAACCATTAATAAAGTAAGCCAAATAATAGAAATTAGCAATCACCAATCATTGGCCTTTAGTGATGGCTGTTTTCTGTTAATAAAACCCGAACTCATTTTTTTAGAAGTCTTTCTTTTTTCCTTTATACTTATGCTGGTTGGTTTACTGCAGGTGGAGAAATTAGCAAGAATGCAGTATCTGAAAAACAGAGATCCCAAAGATTGTGCCCTTTTATACATTGCATTGAATAGACTTCAAGTTTTGGCTGGTCTTTTCAAAATCAGCAAAGATGAAAAGGACAAACCCTTGATGGGGTTCCTTTATCGCAATTTTCAGGTATCTCTGGAGTTATGGACTCCAAAAAGCTAATGTTTGACTTGCTAGAGTCAATAAAATTCACTGTTAATATTAGACAAATATTTTGGAAGAGGGTTCATGTCACCAGCTTGCAACATTTTCCTTGTTGGCTGTTACAATTGCCCGTCACTTTGGATGAACAATTTGTTAATTTGTCTAACCAATACTCAGTTGCAGAAACACATAGCTATTCTCACATAGAAATACATTGATAGATTCATTTTCTTCAGTTGCAATTTCTGTTTTTTCTTGGAAGTCTCAGCATTGGCCCATTGATTCTTTTTGACTTCTGTGTGCATTTCAGTTCCTTGCGCTAGAAAAAGGTTACAAATTATTTTTAGTTTTAATTATTGTTACAGGAGGAGAAAAATAAAGCAGCTGCTTTAAAAAATGCTTATGTCTTGATGGGAAGACATCAGCTGGAGCTTGCTGTTGCTTTCTTTCTACTTGGAGGAGATAATTATTCTGCAATCACAGTTTGTGCAAAGAATCTTGGAGACGAACAACTTGCACTAGTAATTTGTCGGCTCATTGAGGGCCGTGGTGGACCGTTGGAACATCACTTAATTACAAAGTTTATTCTTCCATCTGCAGCTGAGAGAGGAGATTACTGGCTTGCAAGTCTGCTCAAGGTTCCTAGTTTTGAATATTTGACCTTGATTTTTTTTCTCTCTCTCCTGTTTTTGCTTTTCCAGATAGGATCTATCATATGCAGTTGCATGCATGACATTTTTGGAATTCTTCAGATTTTATAACTTAAAGTTAGCTCTTTGGTTGCAGTGGGAATTGGCCGATTACTATCAATCTTTTCTCTGCATGCTTGGTTTCCAAAAAAGTTCTTTGATTGAAGGATCTGCTCTTTCATCTAATCATCCTGCTTTTATGAACCCCCATATTGGTCTATATTGCCTCAAATTAGCAAGCAACAATTGCATGCGAAATGCCACAGGGGAGCAAAATGCTGCAATTCTTGGTAGGTGGGCAACACTTATGGCAGCCACTGCCTTCAACAGAAGTGGGCTTCCTGTGAGTTTGCTTGACATTTCATGTTATATATATATATATTGCTTATTTTATAAAATTTGAATATATCACACTTTTCTTATTCCTATTCACTACTTTAACCATGGGAAAAAGGAATTAGTGGTTGCTTCTGTGTCATTTTAATTGCAGTCATTTAGTGGTTTATAATATGATTCATGGACTAGAATGCAACTTATAATATTTATTTTCCATTTCGCTTCTATAAATGTGATTGATATTTCTTAATATCAGTTTGAAGCTTTAGAGTGCCTTTCATCTTCCCTGGTCACTTTTGAGAGTGTGCATCAAGAAAGGATATCGGATGTTAACCATTCTCAAATTCTACATGGAATCTTGAAGCCATCTGCCAATGATTCCCATAATTGGCTCTTGGACAATGTGGCTTTGCAGCTGGAGTCTAGTGCTAAATTAGAGTTGGCTCTTCAGTATTTCTCTAAATTGATGGGGGAGCATCCTAGTTGGCCTGACGCTACCTTAGGATCTGTTCAACCCAATACTCGATTCCAGGATTATAAAATTTATCAATACGACAAATTACTAGAAATTTTTCAAGAAAAGTTATATACAGGACTGTCAAAGTTTGAGCAGAAGTTTTCAGTGGCTTCTTCTTGCTTAATTAAAATGGTATGTTGTATATTGAACATAACTATTGTCTTGTAGTTAACCTCATCTTGTCCTTTCCCATTTTTTCTTGTCCAATAACATATTATTTCTATTTCTGTTTACAGATTTTGGTATGGTTGTGCAATAATGGGCTGTTGTTTATTGGATATGATCTATTACATAACTATACTTCTCGAGATTGCTTGCAAGATGACAGTCATCTTTTCGGCGATTTAGTACTGTATCCTCTTCTCTGTAAGGCGCTCCTAAAAGCTATTAAAGATTTTTCCCTTTTTCTTTCACGGTTTATTGTCGCCTCTAGCATAACCTGCCTCCAACCAAAGTCATGTTATATTGAGAACGATACATCTGTTGAAGTTAAATCCACATGGTCAGATACTCAGGGGCATTATTTTCAAGGTATCATGCGAACATTGTGGAGTTTAATAACTGCTATAAGAATCAGTTCTGGCTTCTTATCTGAGGATATGACTAAAAGATTCTTTGTTATTATTGATTTATATGAAGTTTGTGTACATTTTGCGTCTGCTTGGCTTCAGCGAAACTCTAAAAGTCTGTTGTTGATGGTGCAACCACTCTTGATTGCATTTACCAATGGGCATACCCCTTGTGAAGTTGATATGGCAAATCTCAAGAACATTCTTAACCACATTGCAGAATTGTTGGCTAGCAACATTTCAGTGGATGATACAGGATTAGGGCAGAATGTTACTGAATTCATGCCATTCAAGTTAGATGGAGAAACAGTGAATTTATTTTCAGAAGTTGAAAAATGGCATATCATAGGGTCTTGTTTGTGGCAGCATATGGCCAGACTAGTGAAACATAAGCTGGATTTGTTATCCATTAATGTTGATCATAGTTCCTTCTCTGGAGTTTCCCATGGAAAAATTTCTTGCCCAGTATCTAGTCCAATGAATTTTCCATATGATAGCAGCATGACAGAACAAATTGCATCGCTCTCATTGATATTGGCCAAGTTACTGAAGAATACAATTTTACATGTTTCATCTTATCATGTAAAAATATTGGGATCGTTGCTGCAGTTGAAAGTAGAGAATAGAATGCACAAACCGACTCTTGCATGGTTACAAGGGTCAAATCTGTATCAAGCCAAAGTCAACGATCAGGATGCAAGTGCTGATATAATAAACAGCAAAGATGAATTATCAACTTTCAACATATTGTGGGACACCTGTGCTGACCCTAACATAATATCCGAAGGTTTTGCAGAAGCAAAAATAAACTGGTCACAATTTGTCTATCATAGATCCTCTAATGGCTGGAAGGAGTTATATGAGAGCATCAGAGAAGAGCATAAAACCAAGGAAGTTTTGGATCATGAAGTTAGATTCAGCGATAATCATTCCGGTGGTGAAGTTGGATCAAGTGCCAAGGATCTACTTAAGAATGGGCGCTCATTTCTAACTTCTTGGCAGAAGGATGCAACTATTACCAAGGAGGTGCCACATTTCCAGAATGCTAAAGAAATATACAAGAGAGATGGAGAGCTGTTGGAGGTAGTTTTTCTGCTTCATAGTTTTACTGATTAGTAGGTTTTGAAAGTGAATGTCACCAAAATTTTAAGATATATTTGAGAGTAGTTAATGCTTCAACTTTGAGCAGGCACTCTGTGTTAACTCCATTCATGAAGGGCAAGCTGCAATTGCTAGCAATAGAAAGGTTAGTCTCATATGATTTAACTGCTCTCTTTGATTTCTGGAGTCATTGATTTTCCAATTTCATTTATGGGACCCCAGTTTGCTCTTTTAGATTGATGATAGCTTACTAAATTACATATCATGATCATACAATGTAGCAAGATTATCAGGAGAGCATCGGAAGGCCTAGAATGAACTTTAAAAGAGTAGCAGAGATCATCCATGTTAGCTAGAAGATGGCTTTCGGCATTCAGTTGGAAAATCTAATGTCCAATTTCTGTCTTGATACAGGGCATAATTTTCTTTAGCTGGGATGGTGGGATACCTTTTGACTATCAATCAGAATATACCTGGTCCAGTGCTGATTGGCCACCAAATGGGTGGGCAGGTATCGAATCAATACCAGTTCCAACATGTGTTTCTCCTGGTGTTGGTCTTGTAAGAAAGAAAGGGGCACACCTTGGATTGGGCAGGGAAACCGTTGGCATGGATTCTTTAGCAAGACCAAGGAAAGACTTAAGAGGTGGTGGAGCATTTGGTATTCCAGGTTATGCGGGTATGGGTGCCTCTGGCTTGGGTTGGGAAGTTCAAGAGGATTTTGAGGAGTTTGTTGACCCACCAGCGACAGTGGAAAATATAAGTACAAGGGCTTTCTCTAGTCATCCCTCAAGACCCTTCTTCTTGGTTGGTTCCAGCAACACACACATATACTTATGGGAGGTACGTAACTTAGACCATGAGAGGATTCGTGCTGTTTTTGTTAGGCAGTTGCACTTGTATCTATTTTCTTCCCATGGGTTTTCCCCCTTTAGATCAATTTTTACTCACTGTAGCAACAAAACAAATTCTTTATGTTTCTTCTTTTAAGAGGAAAACGAACTTGTCACTTCTAATTTAATTCAATCTAGTGATTTAATCAAAACTGATAATATGAAATATTTTATGTGCAGTTTGGTAAGGACAAAGCCACTGCAACTTATGGCGTGCTCCCTGCTGCAAATGGTCCTCCACCATATGCTCTTGCATCAATATCTGCTTTGCAGTTTGACCACTGTGGACACAGGTTTGCTACAGCTGCATTGGATGGTACTGTATCCACATGGCAGCTGGAGGTTGGAGGAAGGAGCAACATCCGTCCAACAGAATCGTCTCTCTGCTTTAGTGGTCATGCCTTGTAAGTATTCCTTTGTTTGTACTCTATATGGCAATTCTGATAATTCTTTTTCCTTTGCTGGACTTGGAAAATCTGAAGTAGATGTTGATACTAGTTTCAAAATTCTACTTGGTGAAAAAAATGCTTTAATTCTCAAAACGATGGAAAGAAACATTTTTAAGTTTTGCTAGGAGTTTTCTACATAGAATTGATATTTGCTTCTATCAAATCTCTGATTCTGTAGTTGTTACAAAAATGTAAAACGGATGTCAACTAGGCAGGCCAGCAGTTAGCCGTTTCGATTGTTTTGTTAAGAAAAAAATGCACTTGTAGTAATAGGTCATCAATGTAATCTGACACATGCTTCAGGAACTTTACTTTGTTAAAGATAAATGCATTTCTACGTAGTGGTTAATATGGTGAATTTGCAGGGATGTTACATATGTTACTTCAAGTGGATCAGTTGTTGCTGCAGCTGGACATAGCTCCAATGGTGTTAATGTAGTTGTCTGGGACACATTGGCTCCTCCCACAACCTCCCGAGCTTCAATTATTTGTCATGAAGGTTTTCTTCTAGTTCTCAAAGTGCATTAGATGAAATTTCATGCATGATTGATGATTGATTGTCTTCTAAATGCATGATAGCAAATGAAACATGCCTGGCCAGTTTCTGCTCAATGTTATAGTCTGGTTTCTCTCAGAAAAAAAAGGGTTAGATTTTATTGATGGAACAATCAGCACCACAAAAAAGTGGATAAAAAATCGAACTCCCATTCTTCCATCAGTTGCAATGCCAGTCTTGCAATGACCAATCACTGTAAGATTGTGCAAAGTTTTCTGACAAAAGTAATTCTAGTGATGAAGGTTTATACTTTGTTGATCATATATTATCCCAGTCTTTCTCATGAGTTGTGCTCCCAGCTACTACATACTCCATTATACTGACACAACCTTGTGCACATGTGTGAAGGTGGTGCGCGCTCCATTTCTGTGTTTGATAATGACATTGGAAGCGGTTCCATATCTCCTCTTATCGTAACTGGTGGTAAACGTGGTGATGTTGGACTTCATGACTTCCGGTACATAGCAACAGGAAAGACTAAAAGGAATAGGCATTTTGATAATGGTGATGGAAGTAATAATATGCCTTCTAAGGCTGACATGCAAGCGGGGGTTGGTAACAAAGTTGGTGATCAGAATCAGAATGGGATGCTTTGGTATATACCCAAGGCTCACTCAGGTATGTATTTGTCTCTCCATGTGAATTCTAACTGCATATAGTTTATCTATCTATTGATCTGACAGCTTTAAGTGAATAATCTGAGTGAAGGAAGCGTCACCAAAATATGCACCATACCTAATACCAGCTTATTCTTAACTGGAAGCAAGGATGGAGATGTTAAACTTTGGGATGCCAAAGTAGCCAAGCTGGTTTACCAGTGGCCCAAATTGCACGAAAGGCGCACCTTTTTGCAACCAAGCACACGAGGTTTTGGCGGAGTTGTCAGGGTAACAATTTCTACTTAGTATTTTGGTGGACAACAAGACAAGATTTGTTTTCATTTGAAATAGTAATTAATCTTAGATGTTTGGGTTTGCTGAAGTAAAATCACATTGAACTGTTACAGGCTGCAGTAACAGATATTCAAGTTGTTTCTCATGGTTTTCTTTCTTGTGGTGGAGATGGCTCTGTAAAGTTGGTTCAGCTCAAAGATTACCCACATGAGAAATAGTAGTTTCCTATGAAGTTCAAAGGCATCCTCAAATCCATGAATCAAATTCAAAGATGGCTCTTTGCCAGAGCCCAGTACTTTTTTCCGATCTCTGACTTTGTCGTCTAAATCACCAATATTCCATAATCAATGGAAGAGTTGAAACTTGATGAATTTGTATTGAACAAGAAAATTCGGGTCTTATTAATTAATCCTTGATCAAGAATTGTTCAGTCATCAAGTGCAAGTAGATTCAGAATACTGGTGTATTCCACCTGTAGCAACCCATTTCTTTATTCACCGAGTATTCTATTGAATTCATAACGAGTCCCGCGTTTCTGTATGGGATGAAAAAGGAAGATTGACGTCAGCGGTCTTTGATGTGCCTGCAGATTTTCATCATGCTTCATTTTCTGTAGTCGGCATTGTATAATATTTTGAGGTGGTTACTGTATTTCCGATTATGTTGAAAATAGCAGAGTTGATTTAAAATTGTTTTTTTTTTTTTAACTTCATTTGTTCTCACTGTATATTTTCCTCTCGATTATTTTCAATGTGCATTTGTGTATTGTTCCTGTTCAAAGGTAGTCAATGTACATTACTAAGCATTTCTTAAGGGTGGTGATTTTGCAGAGTTACAAAATTTCGAAAAAAGTTGTTTCCTACTTTTTTTATATAAAGAGAAGGAATAGCAACGGGTAAATGTATTTCATCGTAGTTTAGTCATATGCATCCGGCGTTTGATTTCTGGTCGCGGACGATGGATTAGCAATGGTTAATCCGATTCAAGTCCAAATAAATAAAGTCATTAAAATTATAAAACACAATTAAATACACTTTACAATTATACATTATTATTGAACTACGATTGTTGACCAATAACCTACATCTTTGGATTACACGTAAACAAAGTCAATGCAGAGTGCAGCCGAAAAAAAAAATTGAACAAAATTCTAAATCCACGTGTCATCCGGAATCGTTATGCTTTACGCTTGGCTGCCTTGTATTCTACTAGTAGTAGTACAAAATACCATAGCGGGTCGGAAAAATACTGCAACAAATTTCCAAGCACATTGAATTAAAGAATCTTCAAAATTTCACCTAATATTTAGTTTTTCATTTTTCATTTCTGCTTCTCTTACTTTGCTTCTCTCTTGTCC
Organism: Jatropha podagrica; assembly: GCA_947857235.1. Classification (NCBI taxonomy): domain Eukaryota; kingdom Viridiplantae; phylum Streptophyta; class Magnoliopsida; order Malpighiales; family Euphorbiaceae; genus Jatropha; species Jatropha podagrica. The sequence continues at coordinate 56,478 of CANUEP010104614.1, forward strand.
GAACTCTTTAACTTGTACCTGACGTTCTTTTACTAATTACTCTAGCTTCCATCAATCATAAACTGACATGTCTACATCACTGCTTCTATTGACAGTAACCAGACCTTTTAGGCTATAAGTGAAAACAAAGCTGAAAAATCTATGGGCACACACTGGTTAAATCCCACAGCTCTCTTTAATGGCATCCTTCGTACTATAACTCTGTGTGCTGCTCTTCATTATACTCCTACTTACTGCCGAGAACTAATTATTTTGTAAAAGAGTCAATAAAGAAAAAAGAATAAGAATTTTATAATGGTAAACCTAATGTTATTTTCAAAATTGGATACTATACGAATGGGTCCACTGTAAACCTGATTTTTTTTTTTTTCTATTGTACGAATATCCCCATTTTCGTTTTTATTTGCTTGTATTCGTCTCATGTCTTTATTCTTTGCCTTTGGAGAAGCCGAAACGGTACTTGGATTGGGACCTACGATTTTCCTACGTGGCCTATCACGAATGGTCTCCTGATTGAGCTTGGAGGTCTTATCTACTACACGACCTGGTCCCACACCGACCCTTCCTTCTTTAATCAACTGCCACGTGTGCAAACACGTAAGTAAAAATCCATGATAATATAATACTGCTATGCTAGGCCCTCTCTGTTAAGCAACCCCAGAAAATGTAAACGCGGACCACGTTGTTGAAACTGAAAGCGAAAGGGACAAGGCCCATACTGTGTCGTTTTTGGATGGAATCTATACCCCAATTTTTTCGCTGTGGTAGATTATGTTTGGTAAAACAGGAAAGGGTATGGTACTGGGGACTGTGCAAAGCGACATAACAATGATAAATTGATAAAGCTAAACTAAAGTCTGAGAGTCTTCTGTCTGTGGATCTTCTAGAGATTCTTTTTTTTTTTTTCTCTCGTTTTTTTTTCCGAAACAAAACGTTCCGTTTAGGCTGGTTATTGCTTTCAATGGATTCAATCAGATCTGTACAATAATACAATACATATAACCACTTGTTTATTCCTGTCTGATTTTGCACGAATTCAATCCATACCCACTTTTTGGTTTGTACTCTTTCCTATCTTGTTCTTGTTTTTTAATAATTTTTTTTTCGCTGATTCTTTATCTTACACAAGATGGAACTGTTCTGTTCTTTATCTTCGCATGCTCGATGGAATCATTTTGGCTTATGATTTTTCCTGGATTTTTATTATGTGGTCCAAGTTGGTGTTTTTGCTTTATTTCACTATGGTTACTTTCTGATTTTGCGTGCTTTTTTTTTTTCCTGTCGTGTTGTTGTTGATTATTGCTGGGTATTCTCTGGTTTCTAATCAATTTGGGTATGATTCTCCCTTTAATGGACTTGATTTGACAATATCTATTACCCTCCCTCTGATAAGTTTTTGTAGTTGGGTACAGGAAAAACTGGTTTCCAATTTTTGTATCTTTGCTTGTGCTCGATCTTATCTTTGTCTTGCAGTTTTAGTTGTTGATGAACTTCAGTTCATTGTGCACGTAATCTACTTATCACACAGCTCTTTTTCTGATGATCCACTTATCAGTTATCACACTGCAGTTTGCAGAATCTTGTTTGATCTTTTAGTTGAATTGAAGGCATTTTACTTGTAAAGGTAAATATTGCATGAAAGATGCTTTTTTTTATGTGCTAAAGAGATGTTTCGGTGACAAATTAACCAGAATTTAACTCAATTTTCCTGATAAAACGCCTTTATATCTAGTTTTATACTAAAATTGCGTATTTCGGTTGTGCATGCTTCCGAAAGTAAATTTGTTTTGTCTACTAAATTTTAGGAATGCATACGTTCTAATGAGAGTTTAAAGTGTTACATTTACATGCTTTCTCATCCTCATAAACTATGAAGACATAGACAAGTCTAACGGTCTGTCTTCAATTTTTTTTTTTATCCTTTTGGGTTTTCAGTGCCTGTCAATGATAACTAAAGATTGTCCACAGCAGATGTGTCAGATAAAATAAGGCTGATGGCAGTGGCAGAAGCAAGGGCAGTATGGCAAAGAGCAGCTAATCGTTGTTTTGTCCAAGAAGATGCGAAAAGGGCTCCCAAGTTAGCTTGCTGCCAATCATCGTCTTCATCATCCAGACATTTTAATGGGGGACCAACAGATGCAGCAGACATGACAGATAATCCAGGTGTAGGTTTCATGCCTCTCCACAGGAACCCTTCGTATCCCAATCTACCTCCTGATACAAGATGGTGGCTTCAGCTGCAACCTAACTATGGATACCATAAGGATTTAACATATGAACAGTTAAATGCCTTGGAGGCTGAGATGGAAAGCCTTAGAGCAGAAATCGTAGACTCAACGTCTAAAATTGGTGAGGTTTGCCCAGATGATGATAGATGCAGATGCTTTGATGGAAGCAAGAATAGTGAGTCTTCCTTTGATGCACATTGGAATACTGCAGCTGATTGTATGAAGAAAGATCTGGAAATTAAAAAGCAAGAGACAATTGTTCTATATGATAAGAATGCCCCAGAATCTATTGAACTTAAGGACACAAGAGAAAACTCCAAATGGATGGATATGAATCCAATTGAATGCTGCAGAACTCAGAAGACCAATGAGAATTGTTTTGATCCAGAATCACCTTGGATTGAGGATGAAAAGAGTGTGCCATGGTGGCGCACAACAGATAAAGATGACTTGGCCTCCTTGGTTGCACAAAAGTCTCTTGACTATTTCCAGAACTGTGACCTTCCCCCACCTCAGAAGATGCATGTTAGGAGATACCCAAGTGGGCGTGTTGGATCATCTGATCATGATGATGCAGTGCCTTCTTCTTTGAATTGGAAGCGGCAAAGTGGTTATATCTCGAGCCCTCCAGTTAAAGCACATGGCTGTCCCAGTTCTGAAAGCATGCATGAAAGGCACAGGACTTCAACTGAAGGTCACTTACAAAGTGGTTCTAACAAGTTCAGGTATCTAAACTAGATTATTTCTTCTGGTTGAATTTCGTCTGGATATTTACTTCTGATATCTAACAGAATGCATGAGTATGTTGGCCAAATGTATTGCTGTGTGTCAGAATATTCTGTTTCCTTGCTAATATTGCACAATTTTCAGCATATAATGTGAAACTAATGGAATTTTTTTTTTTGGTGCATTTATACATTTATTTTTGTAGATTCACATAAGTTTTTTTGTATGCCTAACCTTAAATTGCTATGGATCTGCAACCTAAATGTAGTTATACCAAAACCAACAAAGATACAATAGAATTTGGACAAGTTCCAGAGTGCGATCCTTGCAAGGCCCAGTTACTGGAAGCACTCCGTCATTCTCAAACGCGAGCTAGGGAAGCTGAGAAGGTGGCAAAGCAAGCCTGTGAGGAGAAGGAGCACATCATTAAGCTCTTCTTTAAACAAGCCTCACAGCTTTTTGCCTATAAGCAGTGGTTCCAACTGTTGCAACTTGAAAGCCTTTACTACCAGGTTAAAAATGGTGACCAGCCTGTGTCTACTTTGTTCCCCGTAGCTCTTCCATGGATGCCACGAAAAGGCAGGAAACTCCGGAAGGGCTTGCAAAAGACGACAAGAGGGAAACGAGGCAAGCATGGACGGCAAAGTCATGATATTAGCAAGTATGCAATTGCATTTGCATTGGGGTTGAGTCTTGTTGGTGCAGGCTTGCTACTAGGATGGACCGCCGGCTGGATGTTGCCTTTATGAGTTTCAACAAATCTCCTGCTTAACAAAATTTATTTGATAGAAACAGGTTATTATATGTATTTTCGTATGTATGTATGTATCTTTATTTTTCTTGGATGTCCCCGCTTTTTTTGTGTGTGTTTTCTGCCTTATTTATGTAAATTTTGTACAAATTATGAGGGGTGGTTAGATGTGCATGTTGGGGGTAGACGTTCTGTCAATTTGGAATCGCCTCAAATGTCTCTTTTGGTGATCTGTACATTTGATTTAATCTTAGCAGTGTGTTATGGAAAACTACACATCTAGCTGAGCGGTGTAAATTAAATTTGGGAAATTGATATTCTGACAGAAGCGTGCCCATGGTTAATTGGCTGACTTTGTTTTTTTTTTTATTGTCTTAAAAATATTTTATTGATTGAACAATTTCTTTTCCCCATGTCTAATTTCATCATCTTTGTCCAATTAATCTTAGTGAGAATTGATGATCCAATTAGAAGAAGTTCAATTACTTTACTTATTTTTAAAGACATTATTAATATATGTTCTCATTAATATTGCAAAACACAAGCATTCGAAAAGGAAATGCTGATTGCAATAAATTTCTTATCCTTGGTATTTAATGGCAATAAAAAGAATGCCCTCTCTGTTCCTGAGTATCGCTATCAGCTTGTCATATTTCATGAATTTCATAGAACAAGGGAAAGTTTTCTTTATTGCGATATTTTGAAGGCCCAAGGCCCAACCCATCCAAAAAGAGTTCGCAAGTGCAACGTCTATCTGGCTTGGATTGGGCCAAACCGGGCCCGCCTTCTTTGGGGTGAGACGGTTCTAATTCTGAAGGCGAACTCAATACGTCGGATCCTCGAAAAGATTCAGCCGAAGAACATCGCCAGAAATTTTGAAGAGAAGTTACAGAGGAGGATGGCCATCATGGAGAAGCTGAAAATTTTTGTCGTTCAAGAGCCAGTCGTTGCAGCTTCTTGCCTTATCGCTGGATTCGGTGCGTCTTTAGTATCCTCTTTATCTCATTTATATTTCACTGCTTCTAGGTATTCTCTCTCAGATTATCATTATTTTTTGCTTGATACGATCAGTTATTAGTTAATAGATTATTCTTAATTCCGTCAAATCTTTTTTTTTTTTTTTCATTCTTTTTTCCAATCTGAAAGATATATTACGACTGCTACCAGTTTGGGTGTTTTGGATTTTATCTCGACTTTAGCTTCAAAGGTCCCTATTTTGAGTTTCAGGCCGTAATTAATCTTTGATTTTCCTTTCTTAGGGTTAGATAAGAGCAGGAGAAGCACAATCAGGTGTTTAGTTTTCTGTTTTTCGCTAGGGATAACTTCCGTGTGAACCTATGCAACTGATTTTAGCAGTTCTAGGGATTTCAGTTTAGTAAATTAAATTAGCACAGCAGCTCTAGTTTTGTAATGGAGATATTCAAATTAATCGATGATTGATAACATGCTCTCACGTCATAAACCCATGCAGTTCGGCTTATTTTAACTGGATAATTTGGTCTTGTTTTCCTATTCCAGTAATATGCTTAATCACAAATAGAATGTCTTGTAACATCTAACTAAGATGCGATTTCGTGATAAGTTTGAAATTGCAAATTTCTAATTGGTAATAGCAACATCCTCCCCAATGTGGCCTTTATTATGTTTACAGTCTGGTTCACCCTCGTCTTGAATATCAAGATTATTTTTGCCATTTGCGCTAGATTTATGTGTGCGTGATTGTTCTTCTGTTTGTGTGCAATGTTCTACATATACTACTATTTATTTACGTACCCATGATTTTTAATTATATCGTGTCTTGAAAAATTCAGGTCTTTTTCTTCCAGCTGTCGTAAGGCCTATTCTTGATTCCCTTGAAACAAGCAAGCAAGTCCCTCAACCTGCTTTAAGTGATGTGAGTACTTTTGCAAGATGATTAGCTATATTTCCTAAATTAGAATCGTATCTCTTCATCATGCATCGAGTTATTGGTATACTTTAATCCTTTGGCCTGTCCTTTACAAGTTGGGTTTATATTTGAATTTTGAAGGTTAAAAATTTAGTATCATTTGAATCCCATCAAGAGTAGTAGCATTAATATAATAATGTCAAGTTTCTTCTGTAAAGAACATGGTATATAGCATGCATTAATCCTTGTTCTGTATTGATGAAAGTTGAGATTAACGTATTATTCTTTGATTCAAAAACCTTCGGTGCCTATTTCCTCCTCCATTTAAATGGGCATCTCTTATGCAGCATTAGATATTTCAAATAAAATAAATGAATGAAGGTTATAAAAGAAAAAATTATTAATGATTGGAGTATCTAGGTCATCGGCATATTTGACTCAAAAGTGGCCTGATTATGATTTATGATCATCCATTTTTGTTAATCGCAAAGGAGTGACCTTAATATGAGTGTATTAAGTCCATGATCCCAACAACAATAAATGTTTTATCTACAAACTTTATTACAGTTGGTTCGGTTTCGTTGAACAGCTTTTGTCGAGCTTAATATGATTTTAGATGAAAAATGAAGAAAATTGTTGAAATGGATCATGGTATTTTCAAGTGAACTTGAACTAGTCTAGAGGTATATGCTTAATTCTATTAATGTTTGATCGTGAACATGGTGAGCTAAACATTATTGCACTTTGTTGGACCTTTAACATTAGAGATTGGTTGTGCCCAGTTTGGGAGAGTGGAAGAAACTGCATGAAAGAACATTTTCAGTTTAAATTAAAATTTTGAATACCGATGCTTTTTTTTTTCTGTTTTTCGATATTGATGTCTTGTATTTTATGCAGGTGGTTGCAGGTGTGCGTAAAAAGCAGGGATAAAGTGACTCATTGAAGCAAGTAGCGGAACATTATTCTCCCAACTCTGTTCAGTTTTTCTCCTTTTTCTTTCTGTTTTTTACCCCGTCCATTCTGAGCAGCATGAAATAAGCCTTTCCTTTTTAATTAGTTAAGCACTGAGATGTGAGAAGAATTGCTCATTGAACATCATCCTGTTTTGTACAAGTATATGAATGTTTTCTTGCTATGCTGAGTTAACTCTTACGAATTGTCGGTACTTCATTCCATTTCAAAATCCACTGTTTTTCCTTTCCTTATCATGATCAGTTTTATCATCATCAGCATCATTATTATTATTACTTTTATTATGTTTATTCAGTTACTTTCACATGTTTCATTCTTATTGGCTAGCAAGATGCGAATTTCCTTCGGATTTGTTCAAGCATCAAAGTTGTTCGCCAAATAATATTTGTGTTGACTGAACCAAAATATCAATTGCGTTTGTTACTTTAAAACAGTCGAAGTTACCATGCGTTGCAAATTGGTAGATGTAGGGAGGATGGTGCTTGAAATTGTTTAATGTGGCCAGTCTAACCTCTTCTTTTGTTTGTGCAAACAATATCTTACACTTACTGAAACATTTTAGTTGAATTCAAACAAGGTAAAAGAAACATTCAAATTTGGGACTTGTAGTAACTATAGAACAAGTGCATTCAGAATTACCATATCCTGTGTGAAATAGACCATCATATATGTATATATGTATGGTTTCACCACTTATGACTATACTTAATTGGTGCACTGCGCAACCACATGGCTGCAATCCAATATTGCTTTCCCATAAATTGCACTCTGACAAAACGATGTAGCAGCAACAAAGACCGTTGGATTACACAGGGAGAGGAAGATGACGACTGTGAGAGCAAAAGCCAAGTAAACGTCAATCTCACTGAAAGAGAAATACCAAAGAGGATAGGACCATAGCGGTTTCAAGGTAATTTAATGACCATGTTCTTTTGTTGTGCCTTTTCAAGAGGCATCAAATGGCAAACCCATCCTTCTTTAGTTTTTTACCTCTCCATGGAACCACTTGCTTTAATCCTTCATAAATAGCCGCCTGTAACCGAAAAAAAAAAAAAGAAGGTAAAAAAACTGTTCCTTGAGCGATAGTGATCAAATGGGCTAAAATCAAAACCTGGTTTAAATTTTAGCATATCAGAGGTTTGACAGCTTGATCCAATTACATGTGGGAAAAACCCTCTCTACCCAATAATTTCATTTACCAGAACAAGTAAAGGCTTCATTCTGCTCTTTCCATTGCATATACAATCATTAAATTAAGTAAAGTTATTTTTTCCTGTTTTTTTTACCCTTTTTTGATGAATAGATTGTAAGGTCGATAAGAAAAAAGCAACTGTACATACATAATGTAAATGATGAACAACTTAAGGAGTAGGGAACTGACCCAGAAATGAGACCTTCCACGGGAGGAAATGCTGCCTGATCTTCTGATCCTAGTAATTGTAACATTGTTCTTGCAACTTTTATTTTCTTCTTCTTCTTGTCCAAAGTAAATTTCCTCTCTATCCAGAGAAGAAGGAAATACATAGCTGGCCCCACCAACGTTTTCTCTTTTACCCGTAAAAGCCCTTCTTCCCCAACGCCAAGAACCGAAAAACCCTTCACTATCATGTATTCCTCTCTTGCTAAGAACCATAGTATTAAGCTGCCTTCTTTCAGGACTAAAACTTCGACGAAACGACCCATAACGCTCCTTTCTTATCATTCTAAACGACGACGACTGAAATCTTGGCTTACCCATAAAAGGTTCTTCCAATACTGTAGTGGGCAAAGAAAGCTTACTGACATTATTACCATCTAACAAGAACAATCTTGGAGGTAATTCTAAACACTTTGGCCCAAATTCAATAGGGTTAGAAAGAGCAGTAGAGCTTCTAGGCTTTCCTGGCTCTTCCTCCCACCGGAAAGGGACGGAGGCGGAAGCGGAGGCGTAAAGTGGTGGTGTTATCGTCCCTGACCTTTGCGGTGAACTCGTATAGCAGCCATGTGATTGTGGATTCCAGAATAATGCTAATTTTGGTGTAGAGGTTGCATCTGGTTCTGCTTCAGATCCCATTACTCTTTGACACTCTCCTCTTTCTCTCTTTCTTCTCCTCTTCTTTTCTTTCTGTATTTTTAGTGGGTTTGTACTATATGGTATTGTGCCTGCTTTTAAGTACTAAGGGAGACAACAGGGAAGACGAGAAAGAAATCCAAATGGCTAGTCTTTTTGTTTCGTTTTTTATTTTTTATTTTATTATTATTATTATTATTGATTGAAGAGCTAAGCTATAGTAAGTGCATTTCCATATCCTTGTCATGAGCACGAAATTTGCACTATTATTAGCTCACCTGCTTTTCACAATTAGGTTTAATGAAATTAGACCTTGTACTGAGCTAATGACCATTACCTTTCTAACCATGACATTTAATAATATTTAATTTTTATTTATCAGGCATGATCTGGTCAATCTTTCCGTATAAATGCCCAAAAAATAGTCAAATTATATAAAATATATTAAATAAATGCAATGCTGAGCCGCTTTTGATTACAAGAAAAACGAAAGGAAAATTATATAGCTAGCAAAAGCAATTATGTATTGTTACCTAACCTTTCATTTTTAAATAAATCGAAAGAAAACAAAATGGGACAACAAGAATAAAACAGTGAAAGCAATAAAGCAACAAAAATAATTTTCTTCTGGTTCGTGGTAAAACGAGAAAAGTCTGTTTGGAGAGTGACCTTTTCTTTGTTAAAGCGTTTCATATCCTTTGGATTGATTTCAAATATTAGAACCAAAAACAGACACACCTGATCTGTTCTAACCTTTTGATCAAGAGCAGACAAAGCATTGGATGCCACAAATGTTCTTTGCAAGGCTTTGGACTTCTTAGACTTTAGCAATATCACTAAAATGCCCTTTTCAGACAAGTCATTTCTCGCTGCCACCAAACCAAACAAAGCTGTCTTAACAATCATTCATCTCTATTCCAATATCCAATACGTTATTTAATTATGGTATCAGAAATTTCTACTTGTGGACATCTGTTTTTTTCCAATATCTCCTTTTCCTTGTTCCAATACGTTAATTAACCAATGTCCTCCTCATAATGGTGTAACCAACCTAGCAAGCAAGTAGAAGCCGTAGTAGCAAGTAGCAACCCCTCTCTCTCTCTCTCTCTCTCTCTCAATACCAAAGTCAAAATAGAAACAAATTGAGTCACTTTCAAAAGTAAAAGAGAAGGCAATATCAATTGCATGCTCTTAAATATTTTATGGATCTTCATCTTTCCTTTTGACTTTAGGCCTACTGCCCACTTGCCCCCTTTCCCTCATGTCTACAGCTCTTATTTTCATTTTCACCATAAATGAAAATAGCTTTTCTTTTTTTTTTTTTTTTCTCTATAGTCATCGGTGTCTAAAAGCTCCGACTAAATCCAGCTCGAATGCTATGAAACCTATATCAATAATAGTCCAGAGTCTGTAAGAATCCGTCGTATATAAAGATAGAGGGTGAGAAAGAGAGAATGGATTGAAAACGTCGTAGACTGTTTGGAGAAAGGAGAAAAAGAGGCAAATATTTAACGGCTAATCTTAGACTTGGGAGTCTTCTTAGGCCAGCAGAGCAGAGTTGGGTCTACCTCTTTGATTATTGATTTTGCTTTGTCTTCTTGGAGCCCAAAATCTAACCTTATTCATTATAAAATTAAGTGTTGGAGATATACTAATCATGTCTGTATCTACAAATGGAAGACCTTAAAACTGCGGTGGCCGAAATTTAATTTCTAGAACTCATCATTTTAGAACGAGCTCACTTAGGCCCAATGTCTAGGATTTTTGGGCCCCAATGAGTGTCGTTTTCCATCTTCATCAAGAACGAATATCTGGACCAAGCCCATTATAGAAGAACTGGTAAAAAATATTGGACCAAGTCCATTGATTACTTCAGGCTTATTGCTATGGGCCGCATAGGGCCTGCTTTGCATTGGCTATTGTCTTCCCAAAGTCGGATAAAAAAAAATAGAAATAAAATCAATAATTCGCGTGATTCAAAAAGAACGGTAAAGACAAACCTGGTATTAAAAAAGCTTAATTTTGCAACAATTCAGTTTAAAAATGTCTATTTTTTCAATTTTTATGTTTTCAAATGAGATAATTTGCGTTCAAAATAGTGTCACTTTCGTTTCTCATAAATGAAATTGCACAAATATCAGTTAAGCAATATGTATATTCTGAGGATATAATTTATTAATTGTTTTTACATAAATATATAAAATTGATAAAAACAAAGGTAAATGCATTTACTGAGCATAATGAGAACATATTTACAAGTCCTTTCCTTTCGGCTCACTTTCTTCCCTCCCAAACAAAGTCTTGAGGAGATGATTACCGGAGGAAAATGCAATTGAGACATGGAGTCAGTCAGGAGTGGGCTGATAAGTGAAAAAAAGGAAAAATGGGAGATGACCCATTTCTCGACATTCGAGTCACATTATTTGTTACCGTCACTCTGCTGCAACTGCAACCTACTGAATACTGATGCATCGCTTTCTCATCTTATTCTTTAACCTTACCCAAAAATAAATTTCTTTTTTTTTTTATACCACATATTTTCCCTTATTTGTCAGTTGAATCTAATTATACTTTTACCTTTAAGTGGAAGATACTCGCAATAGATATTTTTCTCTATCCACGGAGATGAAGCACTCAATATTTCACCTAACGCGAAAATCTCTTTTTTTTTTTTTTTTTTCTTTTTAATATGGATGCTGAAATTATTTTCATAAAATGATGTAGAAATAGCCTAAGAGTAAGAATGTTATAATGTAAGGCTGAATGCTGGTCCTGCTTCCAGGAAACCGGGTGTTGTACGTAGGACTCAATAAACAGCATTTTTTTTTAATTATTATTACTAAAATATTTAACAAAGAATTTTAGCAACTTTCAAGATGGATAATTTGTCGTTTAAAATTAATTTTTGATGCAGTTTCAAAACGAAATCAAGCTTAGGAAATGTCTTCATGTAGCTATAAAATAAAATATCCAGTGGAGTAAAAGACAGAGAAGAAAAATAAGTTTAGAGGGGTTCCCTGAACTAATTTGAAAATTAAGATTTTTTTTTTTTTTTTTTTTTTTTCATTCTAATTTTGCTGCTCCTAAGCTTCGTGTAATCTAAAGTGAGAAAAGGGTTGAAAGCGGAAACTTTCAAATAAGAGATGATACCCACCCATATCTCGTATGTCATTTTCAAATGGATTTTACAACTTTTTTATCGCCAAATCACCACTCCAAAGTAATCTCCGTGAAAACAACTCTTGCCTCTATTTTTTAGAACAACTTCAAAAGCCAAAAAGAGACAACCTACTCTCTGTGTCACCATCCCCACCATAAGCATTATGTTTGAGTCATGTACCTTGGACCTAAAAGACACTTCCAGTTCCACCACCATTCCCACTTCAAATTACACCCTACTGCTGGTGCTGTATTTTTATCAAGGAATCTCATATGATCGTATTTTTCAACTTTATATTATTACTCAGGACAGGACGAGTTGAAGAAATAAAATAGAATAATGGGAAAGGTGAGGTGCAACAACACGCAACCCGTAATCCATTTCTCGGAGAAGAAATAGGATGTCTGTCGCCCAAGAGAAAAAAAAAATAAAAAAATAAAAAAGACGGTTTCTGAACATGCAAAGTATGCGAGTAAAACTGCCTTTGAAATATGGTTTTTTAGGATGACGTACGATCCGAGAGAAACTGAAGGCCCAACATGTCGTGTTTCCGGGACCAGCACCAGAGACAATTATGAAGCCCTGAAAATTTAATGGAGTGTATACCCAATGGCCCCATACAAAAAGAGGGTGCTCAGTGCTATTGTGATGGTCCCTAAATATCACCAGTCCAGAGGAAAGAGTTATGTCTAGGAGGGCATCTTCTTCTGTTGCCTTCCCCCAAGGCAAGTATGTAATATGATAATGGTACAAGCTACGAGTCCCTACTACTTCCTCTTCGCAAGAAACCAAGAACTAACTGCCACCTCAAAAACAAAAAGCATTACATATATAATTTTTACAGGGTGATTCAATTAAGTCCATGCCGACCCATAAACAAGGTATACACAAATTTCCATTTCTAACCCTGGCTTCTCTAAGTTTCCCCACTGTTCTTGACAAAGTCCTTTCTTACTATATCCTTCGTCAAAGAACCAAGACCAAGATTAAGCTTATCCTTCACTCTACTTCCATCCACTGCAAGCTCGAAAAAAACTGAGCAAACTGAACCACCAACAAAGACTCCTTCCCTCCCCCATCCAAACCAAATAAAATTAAAACAAAAAGGGTCTTCATACTTTCATTTATCAGACTTGTGCTCCGATTCCAAGCTTGCCACTGTCACTTCATCCTCTAGAGATGATGCAAGAAATTTGCATCTAGTGCTCATTTTCTTCACTTCCTCACTTGAATAAATTAAGATCTTCCTAACCATTTTACAGAACTCCCTGCAATTACAAGTTAAGATTTCAAACATCCATTAAATAGCAGTGTTAAACAAAGAGAATAAACTGGTGGGAAACTTTTTATAAGCTACTTACGGCCACGGATCATCACCCACAAGCATCATATCACCCTCATCATCAGTAAATACAACAGCCCATTTGTCGCGAGTGGAAAGCTCTCCTTTGATTTCAAACATTTCCTCCAGCTCTTTTATAAGATCTCCATACCCTTTCAGCACTGTCAGATCAACAGCACGACCAACAGCAACTCCTTGCATTTGCACCTTCTCAGAATTAAACAAATTTTGTTCATCAGAATCCAATGCCAAGACAAAAGAAGGCAACCCAATTAAAATCCAGAAAACAACAATAAATTTTACCTTGGTACGGGTTCTTGTGGAAGAAGTGGAACCTAGCTTGCTGTGTGTCTCTCTTGCCACTACTTCTGTTGCACCTTGCTTCTGATCTTTTGAGGGATTTGAAACATCCATATTTTGAGCCTTGTCAGAATCACTTGAAGCTGGAGCAGGTCCTTCAGTGCCGTGGGAGTCAACAGTTGGACAACAGGCTTCCTTCTCTGGAGTTGCGGCAGCATTAGAACTGCTTGTTATATCAATTCCAAATAAACGGCAGCTTACAGAATTTTCATATTTTTTCCCCTTCTCCACCTGGTCATGGATCAGGTTATTGATTTGTCTTGATGGAATAGGAGAGGCATATCCAGAAATAACAGACTGTGTTGTTATAGTTCTGTTGTCTTCAGTCGAATCAGGGAAAAGGCTGAGAGAGACATTCATGTGAGGAGAAGAAGGCCAGATACTCTCTGGTTGGACCCTCGAGTTGCCACAGCTGTTGCTATTGAGAAGATTGCTATCAATTTCCTTCTGTCTCATAGACCAAAAAACTTGGCTTTCACAGCTTTGTGCTTCAGCCACACTGCCTAGTTGGTTAAACTCATGGGACTGGGTTGATCCATGGTACCAGAAAGGCGAAGTAGCTGAATTGGTAGTGATTTCTGCATTTCCAATTAATGCACAAAGTTCAAATAGATATAAAAGCCAGAATTCATTGAAATACCTAGGAATAATAATTGCTGATAGTCAAACCTGATGTTGGAGTATCCACAGGTCTGGGCCTTTTACTCTTTACCACTGTTTGAGGAATATTTATAGAAGCAGAAGCTGCAAAAGGCTCTATCTCCCATGGAGAAACTCTCTCTGGCCTTTGAATTGTTGCTGGCTCATCCCATTGTATCTGTCAAGGAAATTATAATGGGGGAACTATCAAAAACAAGAAAAAATGAATAAGTCAGCATTCAATGAGATTTTCAACAGAGTCATCAACCTTCAACGACCGCCATTTAGAGCCTGACCACTGTGGAGAAATATCTCCAACTCCAACTATAGTTCCTGTAAACCTAATCAAACAGTTCAAGCAGGAATTAGAATTAGAGTTCGTCTAAAAGACAAAATAACCGCAAGACAACCGAGAAACATTCAGTAGAGATACCTCCTCTCAGGAGAGTCTTCTCCCTCAAATCTCATCTTGAAGCGCATGCCAACAAGAAACCCATGGTTTATGGCATCCAGATATTTGTTCAACCCAATAATAAACTGGCTTGTCCTGAAGAACATGAAAAAACACAGTTAAAGCACACCAAACTGGATGAAAAATTACTACGTCCCACCTAGGTTTACAAAAAAGGGGAAATCAATGAAACCTCGGTTTGTAGTACACAACAAAGAGTGTCTGAGTAGTAACAGCATGAGATGCAGTAGCAAGCACTCCTAAATGCATGCTCTGGCTGGATATCACAGATGAAGGCATGGGGCTTTGCTGACGAGCAAGACGCCTAACCCCAACCCGCAATTCCCCATTATCACCCCTGTTCAAGCAGAGCAGAATATATAGACATTAGACAGCAATTGTAGAGGGAAAACAAACAACAATAGAACATTAGCAGAGCTGAATTTGAATAACTAAAAGAAGTTAAATTATTAGCGTCCAACTACCTCAGAAAAACAAAAGCATCTCCAGCGACCAGTCTCTTAGATGTGACAAATGTACTCCACCCTGTTGTGAGTAAGTGTCTCCTTGGTTGGCCTAGTTACACAAATGAGTAACACCACCACACATTTAGCTTCTATTTCTCAACGATTCTCTTTTCAGTTCCTTAAGCTGCTCTGTTTTCTCAGTGAACTAGAAACAGCAATATCACAGAGAATAAAACAGCAGCTGTACAAAACATTTACCTCTAAATATGTGTTTAAATCGCCACTCATACCCGTGAAGATCTTTAGCAGCCAGTTCCTGAGTTGGAGTAGATTGGTTCATGTCCTAACGTAAATGGAACAGTGGTTAATAACAAACTTTAATTCAGTTTCCAACTATGCATAAAGTTGATGAAAGGTTGTTACCAATGGAGGCAAACATTCTGTGGCGTGCTTTCTTAGAACAGAGAACCCTCCATGGGTGCTAGTATCAGAAGCTGTTAGAATTTTGCAAAAAGAATGAACTGTTTGCCTTTGTGGTTCGGGTAGGCACGAGTCTGGGCTTGTAGGCTCTGTTTGCTGTAATCGCCGTATTAAAAAGAAAAACAAAAAGAAAACATAACACTTTTAGTTCAAAATTCCCGTCTCCAATTTGGAAGTAACCCTTTTGGTAACCCCGAAAGAAAAGGTTAAAGGGAAAAATCGAAAGTAAACCACTATCAATAATTGCAATTAAAAGCTTATCTCGTCTAACAGCAGGCAAAATTAATTTTGACCCAATTTCTGATTTTACAAAATACACAACTAAAAAAAAAATTCCAAATGAAACATATTCACTCACATCTGGTTCTGGATGCAAGGTGATCTGAGCATAGACCTCATCTGTCTCTTGCTCTGCCTGTAAATTGGAAGAAACAAATACAGAAAAAAGAAAAAAAAATTATAAGGCATCGCGATCAAAACAGGAAGAGGACAATAGCATATAAGATAAGCAAAAGTAGCAAACCAGCAGTTGAATGTGAACAACTCGGCAGAGGATCTTGGAAGGAAGATTAAACCGCGGGATTTGTTGAGTTAGCTCCTGATTTGTTGATGCTTCCAGCTGCAGATAAACAAACCACGTAAAAATGAGACTTCGAAACCCCTCCCCCGATAGAGAGAGGGGATTTCGATCCACAGATGATCATGAAGACGGAAAGAGGAAGCAAATTTTCGAAATAAAACGCACGAACTTGTTCCATGTGGCCTTGAGGGAAGTAGAAAACCCTCTCCCCTGGCTGTGGGACCTCCACCAATGGACCTGCACATGCCTTCCATAGCTCCGTATAGAGATCATCTCCTCCTACAGCCAGAAAGCTCAAACCAAATCAAAACGCAGGACAGGAGATTAAAAATTTCTTCAAAAAATAAATGGGTTTAATTAAACTCTATTTGGTTGGCAAGAGAATCCAGGAAAAGAGAGGAAACTGCAACTTCTGAGCTATAGAGATAAGTAACTCCTTAGCCCTTTAGAAAGCAGAAGCCTCCTCTTACAAACTCAAATAAGCGCTGGAACGCAGATGCAGTAGACCGAAATCAACGGAACGATTCAAAATTCCATTTTTTTCCTTGTTCATTCTACTTTCTGGGCAACTAAACAGAGCATTTAAACCCATTTATTTTCCTTTATTTGCGACCCATCAAACAGAGTCTCTGAAACCACAAACACAACTAAATTTCCCATCCTCACCACTTTCCCCATGAGAAATGGTACCACCTCTGGGATTACTATCAACATGAGCCATCAAAACGACCACAAAACAACGTCGTAACAGAGAAACAGAGCAGAAAAGACAACAACAATAATACTTCTTGAAGCAGTAAAAACTACCCCATTAATGGCCAGAGCAAGAAAAAGATAGCAAAAGAAGGTCAGCAGAGGCGACGGTTATGTAAGCATTGAATTGATAATTAGTATAGAGTGGGTGGGTTTTTATCATCTTGTTTGGGTCTGTTTCGGTTACAACACCGCTTTGTGCTTTTGTGCTCTTGAGTCACACAAAAACCGCTGTTTTTCTTGGCAACACTTTTGAGAGAGCAGAGTAATTTGTTGTTGTTGTTGTTGCGATTTCTCTCTGAAGACTTTGAATCGACGTTGCCAAAGAAAATTACCAAATCCCTAAAACAGCTTTCTGAGACACATAACATAATAACATTGTAGTGAGCTCTGTCTCTCTCTCTCTCTCTCTCCCTCCATCCACTCATAAGTTTCCACCACTCTATGCTTTTTCTTTCTACTCTCAAGTCCTTTTCTTGGGTCTGGTCCCTGTAAATTTCTTCTCTCCAAAATCCAAATGACTCTTAATAGCTAAAGCACTATACACTTTCTTTACCACTACTAAGCCAAGCCAAGCCAGCATGAAATCAAAACACAAATTATTTATTTTTCTGATTTCTTGTTTTTCATTATAAAACAGAAAGATAACAAATTCTTTGTATCATTAAAAAGATTTTCTTTTCCCTTTTTTTGACAAATATGGATGTAATTTATTACTACTATTATTTATTAGGTCTCTGTAATCCAAATTTTAAGATTATGTTTAATTATAGTATTTCATTACAGCCTTTAATTGAAATGATTTTGGACAATAATGTATGAATTTCAGGATTTTCAATTTCTTTATCATCTCCAAAAATAGCTACTGCTAATCAATCTTTTTCATCCATTTTATAATTATTTTCTTAAGTAATCATATTTTCAAAGTGGTTCTATTTATTTATTAAATCAATAAAATCATGCAAAATACTTCAAAATGATACCATTATTCTCCTTTTATACAAATAAATAATAAATAATTTATTATCATTGTCACTTTCTAACATTGTAATTTGGTAATAAAGATATTATACTGTGAAATTTTTTTTATTTAATGCTTATTTTAATATAATTATTTCATGAAATTCTTACTGCGGCAACTATAATTAGATATGCAACCATCATAGGTTTTCAATTACTCCTATTTAAATTTGAATTTGTGATATTTAAGTATTTGTACTTAAATCCATTAAATTGTTATTATTTATATAAATACCATTTAAACGGATAGGATATTAAAATATTTATTTTAAATACGAGGATTTGATTGATTTATTGTGATAAATAGATTCAAGGTGGAGGCTCTTGAAATCAACACGAGCTAGAATTAATTTCCATTTCTGGAAATAGGCATGCCTGAAGGATGGACGTGACCAGCTGCGCAGCAAGACTCAAAATTACAAGGGGCCAAGCTTCTTTAGGAAAAAAAATATATTACTGTTTTATAAGGATAATTATTAGAATTTAAGGAACTGAACTTGTTCATTTTCCCTCTATCCTTGCGTACGAGATGGATTTTTTAATATTTATATCCAATCTATCAATATTAAAAAAAATAATATTTATTATAAGATGGTTTTTTTTGTGCAATAAATATTTTTATTATGTAAATCCATAGTATACTTTTAAAAAAAATAATTTCAATCCCAAATTATTAAATAGTCTCCATATATCCAAATAGGTTGTAATAGTATCACTAGCCTGACCCTAGTTACGTGGTCAGTAGGGATCACGAGTACACCGTACGACCCAGAGGAAAGCGAACGGTAGCCATCTGATATAGGCGGCGGGGAAGCAATTGCGTGATTACACGTCACATTCAGACGGTCCTGGAGTATAGATCCGTTCCATCCCGTTATATTTGCCGCCGTTACGGGTTTATTTCTATCTTTTGCCGTCTCTTTCTTTGTCTGCATCGTGGCAGGCAAACGTGTTGGCTCGTGTAAACCCGGCAGAGAATTTGGTTTTTATTTCTTCTTTTTTTTTTTTTTTTTTTTTCTGAAGGGTCTTACTGTATTTTCATTGGTTCGTTTTTAACATTGGGAGAATTATTAATTTACACATGTTGCCCCTGTCTCATTGGGACCCATATGAACGCATGGGAAGTGTATTGGCTTTCGATGTGTCAGTTTCGTTTAATTTCAGCCATGCGCTCCCTTCATCTCATGGGGAACACGCGCGCCAGAGTTTTCTTCTCGTCCTCTTTTCTTTTTGGTTATTTAATGAAAGCATGATTTTAATTAAATTTCAATTATGATCGAAAGGCCGGTTAAAAACAATTAACAAATTCTTTTTTATTTTGATTTAAATTTTAATTTTGATTTTTTATACAATAATAAAAGTATATACATGATTAACATGTAAATTTCAATTTATTAATTAAGTGCGATGTTTTTTTATTTATTAAAAAAGAAATAAAGAAAAAAGAGAAAGGTTAAGTTGACCTAGTCGTAGGCAAAGTGTACCACAGAAATATCAAAACATGTCAACACCAACATTCAAAGAATCCAACAACTTCAAAATTGCCTTATTTTTCTTTCTCTATTTTACTCGGCTAAAGGATTTTTTTATTTCTTACACACATCATATTTTATTTATAGGATTCATTTTGATAAATTTATTTACAGAAATTAATAACATTTTGGAAGCTTACACGTTTGTACTTGTGTGGTCACACGTGGTTTGTATCCTTCTCTTTGACTGAAAAAAAACTAGAAACGGAGAAATTCAAAGTATAATGTGGACCGTTGCTTTCAAGCAACTCACGAGAAAAAGAACAGATTATTATTCTAATGGGGTTTTTTTTTTTTTTTTTGTTAGCGCACGAATGAGAATATTTTTGCATACATTAAGAAAATATTAGTGGCGGAATGGAATCCAAATCATACTCTCAACTCTGCTTAAAACACTGACCCCCTTCCTTAAGTTAGAATGCTTCACTGTGCACTCCTCAATATTATGAAATAATTATTATTGAGACCGAAAGATTTGAAACTTGGAAATGATTCCAAATGGTGATTAAATAGCATTGGATGGGTCAATTAAGGGCTATTTTAAATTTCCTTACAGAGAGAAGAATCAAAATAAAGGGGATGTGAGCACAACAAAACCCAGATTTTATTCTTATTTGCACTCTTTTCACTATTTAACACTCCAAATTATCCATCATAAAAAATATATATTTCAAATTAATTAAAGTATTTATGTTAATTTATTGAAAAAAAATTGACTCTTGTCCATTCTCAAGGGTTAGGAGCTAAAATGTGATACTGTGTGGAGTTAATTACCTTATCATAATGTAATACAAAGGTTAATTTAAAAAAAAAATAAATCAGAGATTCCTTGAGGATAAAAGATTATATCCCTCAAATTGTCAAAAAGATTAAATCAACGAATTTATGATTAAAGATATTCCTAAACCAATTTAATTGGTAACTAAATGAATTTAAAAACTTTATTTTTTCTGGGTCAGAAATACATTTTTTTAACAAAAAGTTGATAGTATCTGGACAGAATCTTCTGAATTGTTCCCATTACTTTGGGTTGTTTAAAAGAAAAAATAAAATTTCTGAATGCTGATGATAAAGTTAAATAAGGTGATTAAGAGAGAAAGGTTGACCTCCCCGTAGACAATGTGTCCTTGTTTAGGGACATAATATATTTGAAAATAGATGATTGGTGGGGCTATTGATTTAGAATGCACACCCCATGTGGAGACCAATTCAGTTTGTGTTTCTTGGCTGGCTGCCCTAAACCTTGCAAGTATAAGAAAGACTAAGAGGCACCCCACAAACTGGAAAGGTTTTTGCCCACTATTTGCTTCTTTTCTTTATGTCCACCTAAGTTTTTATTTAGTATTCTTGATGTAGGGTACCCTACACAAAATTAATTATTAAAGAATAAGGGGGGGTATTTGCATTAATTATATTTATCTCGGGAATGATAAACTAGTTCGCATTCAGGTTGGATTTCATGTGAAAACAATCATGGGCTCTGTTTTTTTTATTCTTTTCTTTTCCACGTCTAAAAAAATTATTTTACTGGATTCCCTCTTCCATTTTTCTTTTTTTTCTTTCAGAATTATTATAATAAAATGCTATGTCTACAATTTTTTTTCTTTCAGAACATCGTTAAAAAACGATATGAATAATTGAAGTACTTTCAAGTAGCCAATGTTTACATGATGCTCGGTTAACAATGTTTTATAAATTTCTTAAATTTTATTATCACAATTTAAAAAATAAGTATCCGAGAGTGGGGAAGCATGAATAAGGGATTATGGTACTACTACTTGGTAATTTTAGGGTATGATCAAATGGGCAAAGGCATAAGAAAAGGGGAAGATTGGCTAAAAGAGGTAAAAATAAGTAGAGGGAAATTAGAAGGGAAAACAGAGCTTGTGATTGGCCATAAAAGGAGTTATTGGAGAATCAATTTTAGTGGTAAGGGTAGGTAATCAGATTGTGGGGTCAACACAGACAATACAATCAATGATTATCCATCCTAGTACAAACATATTTAGAACTGGGAAAGGATTATTGTTGGTATAAAGTGCCCTACTATACAGGATTATTATTTAATTCCATAATAAAAATATATTATTAATATGTTTTAGTGGAAGTCAGGCAGGCAGTATGGCAAAATCCGCATCATTGGCTGGAAATTTATTATTAATTTATTTATCAGTTCCCATATTTTTTTTGTTTTTATTTTTTTATGCTCTACCACAGACTATACAATCCCTAAAAAAGAAAGGCATATTGGAAGATTTTCCATGGCCGCCTCTGTAATTTCTAATATTGGATAAACAAAATATAAAATATAATCATATAGGAGAAAAAAATATATAAAGGTTATTATTATGTAGTAATAAACAGTTTCAGAGTTTGGTTGGAAATTTTATAAGGGGACCAGTGAGTAAAGGCCCATTTATATAAACTCCAAATGGATGGTACTATTGTATCTAAAAAAAAAAAATTTAAGAATAGGGAAAATAATTGAATCCTTGAGGTTAGCATGGAGACATCATCTATTACATTACAGAACAAGTGCTCTGTGGTGAAAATGAATGATTATGGCACATATGACCTCCAAATGTTCATGCTACCAATTTATCAGCCTTAATAAAAAAAATGTCGCTCTAATTTTTCAAATCTCATTTTTGCTTTAACATCATCGTAAAAGAAAAATAACAAAACATTAATGAGATGCTCATTAATAAAATAACAGCCAAGACTTTCAACAGGAAATAAATCAATACTCATCTAGACAGTAATTGAACCTATTCCCTCAACTCAAGGAACTCGTTTTCCTTTGTTTTACATAACTCAATGACCCAACAATGCATGCACGCTATCTATGAAGAACAATGATATTACAACTCAAGTGACCAGAATAAACAGTAATAACAATTCCTGACAAACCCAAGTAACCGGCTTGTTAAAGCAGATTCCAAAAAAATCCCCTTGTGGAACCACCATCCACCCGCTCTTAAGCAAATTTGAAACTCGGCAGAACTGCAGAACCCATGTCATTGCTTAATGAGACCTTCAGGGATTTAGCAAAACAGTTGATTAATTGTCGAATTCCGTTTGACCATGCTGACAGATGCCCTCTGCTTGCAAAACCATGTTGAAAACACTTCATTGAAACTGGCCACAAAATAGACCTCAACACCGCATGCATGATTCTGAAAAGAAACACATAGCTCAATGGTATGATATATCTTGCAGTTTTGCGCAGAATTAACCGGAAGGGGTACAAAAAGAAATGCAAAATATACAACCAGGCAGGTACAACCTTTCATGCAAAACACGGTTATACGCTGAAACATTTCGCACGCCCTTTAAAGACATGGAATAGAGGTCATTAAGTCCACATTTTCCAGGGATTATGCACAAATCAAACAGCCTTTTCCGCTTTCACATACAGCTACATGTAAAACAATAACAACAACAACAACCAAGCCTTAGTCCTAAACTAGTTGGGGTCAGCTATATGAATCATTATTTCAAATATTCACTTTCATCAGCTAAAACAGTGGAAAGCAAAATTTAGGTCGGGCAAAAAATTGAAATATTACTCTGTAAAAAATTTCAAAAGGAATTTTAGATCATTTGACATATTAACCAATAGAACAAAGCACAAAAAAAGGCAACAGCTAACTAGGGTCTGCTACATGTATTTTTCGCTTCCATTCTATTCCATTTGTAGCTATATTCTCATTAATATCCAAAGACCACTACGGATGATTCTGTTTGTAGCTATATTCTCATTAATATCCAGAGACCGTAATTCCGTGGCAACAACTTCCCTCCAAGTTGTTCTAGGTCAACCTCTTCTCTTTATTTAGCACCCTCAACTACTAAAACATCAAGAATTACATCCTCAAGTGTGAAAACATCTACAAAATGACTGGCTAAGTACATTTCAAAAAATTAAAAGAAATATCCGAAATACTAGTAAATCAAGCATCTTGTAGTTCTATGTAAGTGTTTCAAGCAAGTGAGATCTTTACTAAATATTTAAATCTAAAAAGTATAGTTGACTATCTATATTTAGTACAAATATTAACAATTATAAATAACAAAACTACAAAAGTGAAGAAATAATACCGAACTACATGATATCACAATTAATAACCAGAGAGATAAAATATTCATAAGCTTCGCTTCGTAAGAGCATAGCAAAAGTGTATACCAGAAAAGAAGCATGCAGACTCCAAGTAGGCCCCCAGCCCGTTCTCTCTATGATTCATGATCACGAAAGAAACAAAATATATTGTTTTAACATCTGTGAATAAAACACATAACAAAAACACAAAGCACTTGGGAATATAAAGTCCTACGATCCCCCTACAATGATATATAAAACGCATACACACAACTATATGCTATAACTATACAACTCCAGCTTAATGCCCAGATAATATATATCAACATTGAAGCATGCAGAAGGAGCTCAATAAAATTAATTAATCACAGTAAACCATGTCACCAGTCAACAAGAGCAATTCATTAATGAAATGCGCACCAATTGATGTAATCCAAAAGACCCATTAAATTGAAAATTTCACGATAAACTTGGGAACATTTAAGATAGGCATAGCACTAGCATTCTTCTTGGTGAAATTGGATATTGGTGTTATAGAATAAACTTCATATACTGTAGCAGAATTAAAAAAACCAAAAAGAAAAAACAAGGTAATAAACAGAGATAGTAGGTGCAATTTAAGATACTTACGTACTCAAACAATTGGGCAATTGTAAGTGCTGCAAAGCTGCATTAGTGCTGTTTGATTTGCTGGCTCAAGATTTTCACTGATGATGTGTGGATACCTCCCAGGGGACATAACAGAAAGTTGTGCCAGTGAAGCAACTAAGAATTGTTTTGGATCCTTTATGTCCTTAAGAGGATCCTCTTCCTTTTTCCCAGCATTGTAAAGACTGACAAATGTGGCAGTATAACCCATATTTTCACTAAAATCTGGCATTTCTGGCTCCTCTTCAACTCTATCCTCCTCTGGCCGTGAGAGTAGGGTAACAATGCTGTCCAGCATCTTTCCCCAGTGTCTAACAGCAGCAGCATCCAAAAGGGTTGGAGATTCACATATCAATCTAGTTGAGGCAACTGCAGCTAATTTAACTTCAATAGGCCCAGTGATTAGTTTAATATTGGGAATCCAGAACTGCTCCAAAATCACAATAAATATATTGGGTTGAACTGCATTCATCGTCTCTACAAGGTTTGCAGGACCATGTTTAATCAAAAAGAGTGACATAAAAATCAAGAGGGACTTGACAAACTTCACAGTCCGTTTGTTTTGTAGGCGTGTAAATAGGGCATTCCAGATGTGAACCATGTAGGGAGCTATAACACTGTAGTCCAGATTCTCAATCACAGTGTTAAGCACGTAGAAGCCTTGTTCATCAGTACTTGGGGATGACACAAGCCTGTTGAATATACCAAGCACTTGGCCAAGTCGCCCCTCTTGATTGAGCTCATGGGGTGCTTTCTGAAGAAAAGCTTGAAGTAGACGCACAAGGGCTGGGACATTTGAATTTCTCTTCCATGAATCAGGGGAGAGGAGAAGTTCAAAAATTTGCATGTAATTAGGTGAGATTGGAGGCCTACTCAACTCAACAAGTTGAGCCAAGAGCTGGAATGCATAAGGCAAGAACTCAGACACATCATTTGCCAAGATAACCTGCAGGCTGGGAAAAAGGCTCGTTTCAAAAGCTGGTATGAGAGAGATGTCCCTCTCACATGCACGCCTAACAAGAACAGCCACCGACTCAAAGAGATAGTGGTTGAATATTGGATTCTTTGGATTTTTGCACACTTCATTGAGAATTGAAGTCAATCCAGAAATGCAAGGAGCCGCAATCTCAGAGGATATTTCTGCCACACCTAGAACCCGCATAATACACTTCATTACATATTGATTCTCCTCAGACTCTGGAAACTTCAAGGCATTGAAGAGGTTATTCATCAGCACTTGAAGGAATGGAGTAACATCTGCTGAAGTATACCGTGGTCGGCCTCCCTCATCCTTGACCAGCAAGAGTTTCTCTATACAACTAGCAGCATAAGAATGAACCACATTCGACTCAGCACCAAGGAAACGAACTAAATCTGGGAACAACTGAACTGCAAGAGGCTTTGGTATCAGACTCCTAAACACTGTAAAGAACTTGAGAGCACCAGCCTTAAGCATTGGAAACGCATTTATATCCTGACTCTGCAACTCAGGCAATATCACCTGTGCAAAAAAGTTCTGAACATCCACGAGATCAGTTGAAACAGAAGTACCCCCAGCCTTCTTAGTTGCAAGGGAAACAACCAAATAAATAGCACAATCCTTGTCCTTCCAATTTGCTGCAGGATTTGCAGCATATGAATTCAACAAATTCTGTATCTGAACAGCAACTAATTCAGTTACCAGCATCCTATAGTTTGTTGCAATTCCTTTAAGCAATTCACAAGCAATTCTCCTTCTAGTATCAAGATCACTCCCCTCCATATCCCTCCTAATGAACTCAATATAATTCATCTCAAAGAGCTCCTCATCCTCATCCCTCAACCGCACATTAGGAATCACAATACCCTGACAAATCTGTGGAATGACCCCATCACTTCCAAACAGAGTGTGTTGCACACTAGTACTCACTGTAGTCAAAAACTTAATTGCTGTAACAGCTAATCTGTCACGGCTAGAAGACTGAGATACATTAGCTAACAAAGTCCAAATAGCAAGGGCAAAACCTTCCACGTATTCCTTAAACTCCTCCTCATTCTTCTCCATGTAAAGACTAATATTCTCACATACTGCAGACCTAAGATCATCAACAACAGCTAGCCCATCTGCCGTGCTCTCAACCGCAGGATAGCTAGTGGTTAAATATTTTTTGAACTCATTCATCCACTTGTCCATATTATCCTCGAAGAACTCGGGCAATTCTTGAAAATTCAGTGAATAAAATATCCTACAACACAATCTCTGGGACTCGAACAACGGCTTTAGAGATACAGGGGAGCCACCACCTGAACTAACCGTGGAGTCAATTAAAGCAGCGGTCCTAAGGAAAATGTCCAGCAATGGTTTGGCAAAATTATCGAGACAATACTTCAAATCAAGTAAGAGATCATTCGTTTTGTACTGATAACGGAATTTTTTGAAGATAGAGTTAGCCGTACCAAGAATACCGTTCACGGAGGCATAATCATTATTCCCAGAGGCGGCATTGAGATTAACTAAGAGCTCCGGGAGCAAAGCGGGCCATGACTTGGGGAAGTCGTGTTTGCCAATGAGAGAGAGCGATTCGCCGAGCTGTGACTGAATGCGAGGAGAGGAGGAAAGCATGAGACTAACGATTAGGGTTTTGATCCGATTCTTCTCGTCTTCCAGGATTGGAGAGAGGGAAGAGTCAGGCGATGGGGCCCAGCGAGACCGGAGATGGTTCTTAAAGTTGACGGCAGCGGCGTGGCGGATATGCTCATCGACTGATGGCTCTGCGACTAAACGGAGAACGGTGAGCGCATAATTTGGGCGATCGGCGGCTTCCATAAGTTTGGCCTCGGCGGCGCGGCGCGGCTCGGGTGCAGGAGAGAGTGTGTGAAGGAAACATTGGGAGAGAAATTCTGGATTCAATTCCATGATTGGAGAGAATTTGTGTGGCTTAGGGTTTGCGAACGCAGCTATAGAGTTTCTGAGAAAAGAAACTGATAATAATGGACTGAAATTATTTTAAAGCGGATACAAATAACGGAGAGTAGCGAAAATGCGAAATAGAGAGTCTAGTAGAAAATGAGAGTGGGATGACGAGAGGGAAAACGCTCCAGAGAGAGAATTTCAAAGCTTCATTAGGGCTGTGAGTGACGCAGTGTTTTGCAATTTGAGCGGCGGAAGACGCGTGGCTCTGTTTGGTTGGTCACGGAGCTCGAAAGATGGTTTGGGCCTGAAACAATGGCCCAAAACAGCATAGTAAATGGGCCATTATCTTAGTTGTCGATCCCAAAATAGCATCATTTATGAGGTGCTCATATCTCAGCCCAAGTGTTGTATGCGATTGTATTCCCAAATGCTTGTCATCCTTTTATTCTTAACGTTAACGATGATCCTTAAAAAATTGAAAAAACAGGCCATTATACCAGCTTAAACAATTGTAGACTGTATAACAGAAGTACTATTGAGTGGATCCAGAAAGAGTATAATGCAATCATCCTCAGTAAACAAACAATGTATGTTCAATTTTTTCTACATTACGAGGCAAACATCAATTTACCCAATCACGAGAATAAAACATATTTATTTGAAACGTGTAATACTAATCTTTTACGTTATGAAATTTTGTGATAAATTTTACAGATACGAACTGATCAACTGTACATAATTAATTTCATCTATAACCCATTTTACATATATTATGTTATAAAATTAATGCACATTCATTTAATTTTTGTGTAAAATCCATACCCATTTTGACACCCATAAATCCTCTGTTTAAATTCAGTCACATGGGGAAATTGAGGCCAATAGTGGCTTGTCCATATGTACCTCTATTTATATAGAACCCGCCAATGTCACTAAATATTGGTATCCCACCATTTGTTTTGTCTATCTTTCGAGCACGTGTTTCCGCAAAAAAACAAAACAAGCATCTTATAATTAAAAAGAAATCGAATATCATGCACGTACTGATATTTCGTAGTTCCAACAATTTGGACATATCTCCCCTGCGTCTCTGCAGCCTTCCACCAATGGCAACTGAAAGGTGACAGTTCCAGTAAAGACAGTAGTCGCAGTGCATATATATTTAATCTGTCGTAACTTGATAAGCTCAATCAGCAATTAGTTGCCTAACTAATTCTTGTTCAGGTAATGTATAAACTTTGAAGAAGAATTTCAACTTGGTTGGAAACACCAGATTTGGAGGAAATTGGGATCATTATTTAATACAAAAACTTAAATTTTCAATTTCTACTCTTAGTAATTCTGTTGGTTCAGTAATTAACTAATTTCTTATTTGTCTAGTTTAATATCAACTTCACTGTATTTTTAGAGGTTGGTTTAAATCAAGTTTCCTTAAAAAATAATAAGGTCGAAAAGGGTTTGTTAAATGAATTTGAGTTCCAATCAGTTCGTTGAATTATTATTACGATCCAGCAGCACTTAGAGTCTCGTCTGTCAGCTTTTGTCTTTATCGTTGGATTAAAAATAATTCTTCATCAAACGGCTAGAAGTGTATGATATATGACAGTCTGCCCAAAATAATTTTTGTAAGTTCGTAGTTTGTGTTCAGAGTCCGACGTTTGAAACGGTAGCTGAGAGATCAACATCGCAACATTAATGGTGGTATTCTGCAGAAACAATCTGGGCGTACCTATATTTATAGCTAGGGCCGGCTATGCCTATTTCATGGTGGTCCAGTGGATTAACCATGCAGCCTCTCAAATACTGACACAGTAATGTAATTCCTCTGATTTGTCCACCCCTTTTCTTTTTCTGTATAATAAAAAACTTGCCTTGTAGATAATTATTTTCTATGGCTGCAGAGAAATGGTGTTCATTTCCTCTGCATTCTAAGGCAATCCACCAGAAAATTATAGTTTAAACATGGAGTAAATATATGTATATTTTCTAAAAAATATAAATAAAATTTATGGAAGCAAAATCAAATTTTGAAAAATTTGAAAGATTGTTCGAATCCCTAATCCGATACTCAAAAAAGAAAAAATATATGTATCCCAACAGAAGTTCTGTAGAGATTGTATCACGTGACTAAAAGAGCCTGCCTGATCGGAGTATTTTGCAAAGCACGTGGACGACATTCATAAATCGGGTGTTTCCAATAATTTTTTAGTAATATGTAAATAGATTCTCTTCGGTATTCCTTTTTTATAGCAACTGTAAGTGCCTGGTCCGTAAGGAGGATAAAAAACAGTTCATCCATGATGAATTAGCCGTCGGATTTGCAAGATTATACAAAACTGCTCAGCAGTATGGCTGTGGTGGGTGGAAGGTACGCAAGAATGATAATGCAATGCAAATCCCAGAATTTGCGTAACCGCCTGACAATTCTCTCAAGGACAAAAAAGTACCAAAGATGACAAACGACCTGTTGTTATCTGTCGTTTCATGTTGCAAAACGTGGCAGAATGACTTGGCAGAATATGCACCAGGTACGTGCCTGTTGCTTGTGTAAAATCTGTAAATAGATTCTCTTTGTTTTTTTTTTAAATATGATTAAAGATGGCTAGATTCGATCAACGGGTCCATTGATGTACGAATTGTATAGTAAGCTTGTTGATAAATGGAGGTAGGAAAAAAATAATTGTCAAGCAAATTAAGTTGAGAGTTGAGAGCAGCGTGAGTTTCGTTGTTGAGAAAATAGCATCAATCAAGCAATGAAAAGAAGAAAAATATCAAATCAAAGGGTTAGTAGCCAATCTTCGTGATTTCAGTTAATAGCAGATGACACTTTATTGGCCAGTGGTTTCCCATACGTGAAGTATAATCTTATAAAGACAACATAATTATTATTTTTATCACATATCACTTCATATATGAAAGGTAATAAATGACATGCTGTCTCTATCTCTATCTCTCTCTCTTTTTTTTTATCCCTGTCCATCTCAATTGTTATATTTGTTTTTATATCATATCAAAGTATTAAATATTTATTTTATTTTATTTTATTATGTAAATAGAAAACATATGTCGATCCCATCCCTTAATTCAATAACTTTACGTTAGGAGCGAATATTTCGAATTTAAATCATTTCTATCATAATTTTTTTTATCAATTTAATTGATTAAAATAATAATTACCTCTCGTTGCATAGCCTATAGCATTATTATAAAATAAAATTGAAAAAAAAATTTGGATGCAATTTTACACTAAAATTGAAATGTGTCCCTAACTAGTTAAAAGGTGTTATAAGTAATAAAATTATATCTATAATAAGTATTCTTATAAAATAAAATTCAATTTGGATGCAATATAAATTAGGTCATAAAATTGATTTTTCAATAATTTTATTATTTAAACTTGTAAAAAAATTTAAGACTCATCAGTCATAAATCATAGGAGATCCTGCATTGACAACAATAATAAATTAATAATTAAAGTCTCTTTTTTTTATATCTTTTAAAAGTAACCTCTCGTGGGAGGACAAGGATGAGGTTGTTCGGGAAATCACATTGGTGATTGCACAATCGTAGTAAAATTTCAGAAAAAGGTAAAAAGAAAACACCATCCACGTTGCAGAGCATTATTGAGCAATAGACGAGATAAGTACATGATGGCTTCTACAGTAATAAATACAGCCCCTCATCCTTTCATGCAGTGATGATACGCTGTATGTCAAATAATGTCCGAAAAGCCAACATGGGTAGAGATAAGTCGAAATGATATAAATTTATTGTATTTTCATAAAAAGTGAAATTTATGAAAATACAATATCCTTACCCCTTAGCAAAACAAAAATTAAAATTTTACCTTCTAAATTTTTAAATTTTTTTTAATTTTGTCCCTGAAAACAATGTAAGTAATTTTTTAATCTCATCCCTTCTAACTTAAAAAAAAAAAAAAAAAAAAAAAAAAAAGAAAAAATGTTTTGCCATTTTAATCTTTAATCCGGATTCCATCAGCCTACCAAAAGGCTGGCCCTTTTCTTTTTGTTAAAAGAAAGGTGGTGGACTTAATGTTTCCATAAAAGGGGCAAAAGCTCCACAGTCACAATCATTGGACTACAATATCTGCATGACCAAATTATGATTGGAAACGATAAATTTGTGTCTTGGTGAAAAAATTGCGGTGCTTAATAAAAATTCATTACCCTTTTTTTTAAACCGAGATATTACGGTGCAGTGTTACATTTTATAATTCTGCAATTTTAGCAAATTTTAAATTCAATCTCGTTAAGGGCAGCCCATTTTGCTCCCAAAGCATCTTGTCATTAAAAAAAGTTGATTACCTTAAAAAATGGGCATCTATATATAGAAATTGATGCTGTCCAAATCAAGGCTTACCCCTAAAGCTACGATCACCCCGGAGTAGCAAATATCATGCGCAACGGTCACACAGAAAGACCATAAAAGACCAAAGCATGTCACCGATTACCCGTGCGACCGTCCACCATGTGAACCTTCCCCAAGGCCTCAGCTCTACTGCATCAAAAGCATCACCCATTTGACAATGATACTCTATGGACAGGGGCAATTTTGTCTTTTCGTCATCTCTCTCTCTCTCTCGATAGGAGGCGTGTATCAGGACTCAAGAGGATGTTCAATTCCACGCGCTGAGAGTTGCGTAAACATCAACACATTATCATCAGGTTAATGAGGACAATCAAGATTCTATTAATTACAACTTCAGAGTATATTCTTAATCTGACTTTGTTTTAAAATAAATCAGAAAAATTAGCAGTAATAGAAGAATCAGCCGTGTAATGATTGGATAATTGCTCACTCGCGCCAGCTAAGCGAAACTGTGGCAGGTGAAACATGATTTGTCAACTACATGGCCAAGCCTGTTCTAGATAGGGCATTTTAGTAATTGCATAAACCGTTGTTGTGTTTGTAGTGCAAAATAATAATATAAATATAAATAAATCTCAGTGACGCTCAACTCAAGCTTAAACGATCATAATGTAAATGGAGCAACCGCCATTTACTGAAGATGATCCGGTCACAACCACCACCATCACCACTGCCACCTCTCCACGGGACAGAATCAACCGTAATTCTGATGCTTCTGGCTGCAGCGGCGGAACAAGACATCCAGTCTACCGTGGAGTCAGGAAACGGAGGTGGGGCAAATGGGTGTCGGAAATTCGAGAACCCCGTAAAAAATCGAGAATTTGGCTAGGCTCATTTCCGGTACCGGAAATGGCTGCCAAGGCTTATGACGTGGCAGCTTATTGTCTTAAAGGTTGTAAAGCACAGCTTAATTTTCCAGAAGAGTTAAAGGACTTGCCTAGGCCATCCTCATGCACGGCTAGAGATATTCAAGCAGCAGCAGCTAAAGCGGCAAATTCAATGAAAAAGAGCAATACAACAAACAGCGACGGCGATGGTGACAGCAACGGAGATAGAGAGAATGATGATTTTTGGGGTGAGATTGAATTGCCAGAACTGATGAATAGTGGGTTGAATTGGAGTTCTTGTGCGTGGAGTTTCGCCGGCGATTGCACGTGGATGGACGGAGAGGCTCCACCGCAGTTTATGGCATGTCTATGATCGTGAAGTTTGTGCTTTGGTAGGCTGTTGTAATCAATCTCCATATTTTTAGATACGTATGTATTAGTATTTGTGAGCTGATTCTTCTATCATATATATGTATTTTGCAATAATATTTGTTATTTAATTAATACAATACGGAGTTTTGAAATTCATAAAACCGATTTGGGGGTTGTTATGTTTAATTGAAGCGGCCTGCAATATAATAAACCCCAACGCCCCTGATTTGATAATTGATAAAGTTCACCCAATTACTACTTTCTGTGGTTGTAATTAGATCAATTAATGTCTATTTTTCAAGTTAATTATGCATGTTTTACAATTTTATGTGGTTTATATTTATATAATTATTATGCTAAGACGTTATTAATTAGAGGGCATAATCGGAATTTCCCGATTCAAAATGTTTGGAGTCCGACAGGCTGATATCAACTCACAAATTATCATAAGGTAACGCAATCTAAGAGTCAATACATGTGGAGGATATTTTTTCTTTTTTTTTTTTTTTTGGCTCTCACATATTTTATTTTAAATGATTTTTGGATAAAATAGGTGGAGACATTTCATAATCCAAGTGACTTTCCATAATCTATGACCCATGTGATGCAAAAGCGATGTGTAGAAATAAATTTTGGATAGATTTGAAATAAAATCATTTAACAGTAATTATTAATTATATTATTATGGGTTAGACTTGAATACATCTATTAAACATATCAATTAAAAAATATATTTTAATAATTATTCTCATTTTATTTTTTCTAAGCGAATAATTAAAATTACCTTGTTTAATGAAAAAACAACTTTTTGACTGATTTTATTTACAGGCTCTATTTGACAAAAATATTTAAAGTAGTATTTAATATTTTGATCGAGTTAAAAAAATTGTTTTAACTAATTATTATATTCAGTAATGTTAGCTTATATTTTGAGGCAATATTTCATAAAACGTTATATTTATTAATGTTTAGTATTTTATAAATTTTTTATCAAAATCACTTGTCTTTTTCTTATCATATATGACCTTATCATTTTCTGTCTCCGTCTTATTCTCTATTACCTCATCCTTTTTTTTTCTCTTTACATTAAACAATTAATTAAACAATAAAAAATTTTATTTTAAACCACTGTAAACAGCTAATATCTAACTGCTAACGGTTAGCTAATAATATAAACGATAACTATTACAATTAACAGCTATTAAAATAGTTAAATTTACCGGATAAACCCATAGATGTGTTTATAGACAGGTAAGTAAATGCTTTACCTATGTATACCTACCGGATAAACCCATATATGAGATAGGTGTTGGCCTACATTTTAATTGTTAGACTAAATGGTTTGTGGCTCAACTTCATCAATAGAAAGCCAGAAATCTAAAACCTTTTAAAAGTTCAGTAATAATGTTTAATTTGTTTCAACCATCTAAAAGTACAAACGTTAATTATTGGCTTCAAAGTCTTATCCAAACACTTCCTATACATTTTTTTTTTTTTTTTGTCCTACCGATCTTAGAAAGACAATCGGCATAAAATTTCATTTGGGTACTTCCCTAGCGATCTTAGAAATAATTACCCACAATAACCACGATGGTCATCCCTACAGCACAGCATGTTCCTTGTAATTTTTGGTCCAAAGTTGTGGGATAGCTTCGTTCAGCCCATGACGTGGGTTGTAGGCCCAAATAAAAAGCAAGCGGGCAACTTGTTGTCATGGACCCAAGTAACTTTTGAATCCATCAAAAGGTCCATTCCAAAAATTCCCTCGTTTTTCTTTTTCTTTATCAATCACGTGCAATTTTAAAAAGACGTTATGAGACAGTAAAAATTGAAAACAGAAATTATTGTTGAAACTAAAATAAAAAGAATTCTACTAACATATGAAAAAAATTATCAGATTTGATCTCCATTATATTTTCATATGAAGAAGGGCAAAGAGTCTTAACCAATGAATATAAGACCTAAAAATTACATAACCACGAGCCCTTCTTTCATTCATCAATAGGGCCCTGGTTGTAATCGGAGAATGCAAGATATTTTCTAACAAAATTATCAACCACTTTAACGCAATGTAAAGACTAAGGAATCAAACAGAAGATTAAACTGCAAGAACTACAATGTCTTTTGGCTTCAGTAAATTTCTCTTTAACTATGCCCTTTTATTAGACAGTCTACGGGAGATTATTGTCACCCTCGCCACTGACATTATCATGAAACTGGGTTATCTTAATACTAAGAGCAGCACCAACTAATGTCAAAGCCCTTACTTTTGTTCCCTTCTCCTCTATCCTTTTTCTTGCCCCATAATGGCCCAAACCCAGAATAATAATAGAATTCATGCCTGCTTGAACTCGCAGACCTTGCTCTTTTAGATTCCATTGGTTGGCCTCTACGTTCAGATTTCTTGGTAGAGGAATCAGTGTTACTGTTGTTATTGTTTATGGAAGCTACTGCTTTGTGCTCGTTCTCTTCACTTCCACTGAATTTGAATTCTCTATCGATTTCGTTATCGTCAAGCAATTTATCCTTATTCTCTGATGGGTTGATTTCAGTCTCATTATTATTCGTCTTTCTCGCTGACTCATTTTCCCTGTTCTTCATCATCAATGTAATCCATAGGGTTATATATTTATTATATACCGCAATCACAAATTTGATTTGGATAATTCTTTATATATAATATATAGTTTTATGCAAAACCCTAATGCGGGATATTTATTTTAAAATATACATGTAAATGTAAATATATAGATATGAAATGCAAAATTGGTGCACAGATTTTAATTACCTCTCAACTGCTCGAACAGAGTCACGAAAGTCCTCGTTCCCATCAAAACTATTTTCTCTTTCGAACTGATATAAGGAAAATGTTAAACCAAACAAAAAGAAGAAAAACACATAAAGATCAATTTGACCTAATTGGCCATTTAGGGGCCAGTGAGCTGTACAAAACTCAGAAATTTTAGGTTTTTAAAGAAACCCTAACGTGGCATATTTTTAAAACCCTGGAAACAGAAAAAGGAGGAGAAAATGCGGGCGAGGGAGAGAAGATACAGCGGAGAGAAAAGAGTTTTGCTGAATTTATGTACATAAGAAAAGAACAGGGAGAGAAATAGACCTGGTGAATATCAGATTGATAGTTTTCTTGAGAAAATGAAATCGCATCCCATGGAGACTGGTTTAAGGGGCACACATGTGGCTGCTGATCCTCACCTTCTCCTCCTCCTAAACCGTACGACAACTTCCTGTTCTTGCGAATCCTCATCTCTTCTCTATCAGAGATAAAGAGAAAGAGAGAGTTCTCGTCTTCTTATAAAGAAAAATCTAACATGGTCAATAAGAAGGGAAGGGACTCAGAGGAGGCTGAGGCTCTGTCTGCTGTTTTTGCTGCAGATCTCAGTTAACTCGATAAGCTGAAGGACTGTCTTTTTCCTTTGAGTTAGTGTTTTGTGTTTTAGGTTTCTTGGCCCCTTGAAATGCTTTTGTTTAGTAAATTCTGGACACTTTTGCACTCGGATTTTCGGATTATTTACTGTTGTTCCACTTATTACACGTAATCAATATTGTCCAAACACCATTTTCCTTAATGGATATATCCTTCACCGTTGCACGGTCTCATGTCTTTATTGTACTAAAATATTAAAGCGCCGAATTATTCAGAAAAATTTAAATTCGTTAATATCAAAGAAAAAACTTATAATATCTATCTATGCTTTGGCAAAAACAATAAAAACAACTTTAGTTATGAAATTTGTTGGTTATAATGTTGATTACAATAAGACGTGTTTAAAACTTAAAAGATTGTAATAATGCTATCCAAGTTTACATTTATTTTTGTCCAAACACATTTTCGTATTCAGGTAAAATTTTTAAACAGTAAAACGCTCCAAATCACACAGGAGTCAGAAGTCTTACTAACTCAAATCACACAGGTCTTATTCATGCTGGACACCTAAATAAACCTACAAGTTCCAAAATTTGCACCGATTCGGCCCATGAAGTTATATGGGCCAGATTTATCGATCCAGTTCTAAAATGGAAATGGCCCGAATGTCCTTCTTTAAGGGGAACTTGGGCCATTTCAATTTTGCACATTTGGGTTTATACGAAGCAAATATTTTACTAATTAGCCCAAGTTTAATGCATGTGATTCCAACTCTCTTTTTTCTTATTCCAATGGGAAGATTTCATAGGTTGGAAAGAGGAATAAGAAGAAGAAGAAGAAGAAGATACAATTCTTGCACACGTGCTTCTGATATTTATGAGTTATTTGAATGGATAAAAATTGCTATATAAAAGGCCAAAAATGCAAATGCTGATATACATTGAAGAATATAGCGTTCAGACAAAAAAGAAAATACAGAATAAAAAATCAGCAACGACAAAAATGGGAGGAAAGTATGAACTGCATGTGTATCGACGAGTTTAGAAAATGACAACCAATTTTATAAAAGCTGTGTGGCACTTTCCTTGTGTGGTTATCTTCTCCGTTCTTGTTAATTAGGATGCTCTGTGCACTCTTAATATTCAATTTTTATATTTAAATTCACAATTGAAATTTTACAGTCATATTTTCAACTTTTATTTTGATTCACTAAATAATTTAAATTTTCAAATTTTAATAATTAAATGTTAAATTGAAGTTTTAGAGTTAATAAAATATTGTTTTTATTTAATTGAGAAATAAAAAATTATATATATATATATATATATATGGGAATAAGTTGTGGAATTGATTGCAATTTCATTAGTTAATTCCTAATATGTTTTTAATCTATTTATTATTATTCTTTTATTATAATGTAGCTAATGATGGGAAGAAATCCATTGAATTACATAATTAGCTAGAGAGAAGCCAAGCCAATTAGTGGCATTATTGTAAGTTCCAAATTATTTAATTAAATAAATTAAAAAATAAATAAGCGCTAGCTCTACGTGCTATATTATCTTAATTAATTAATTTATGTCGCTATCTATATTTGTTAGAATTATATTATCTTTCAAGCTCTTGTTATTTTCAAAAGGGATTATTTAATTTATTTATAAATTCCCAATTACTTAATCGAATAGCAAATGCTAATGCTCCAATCCTAATAATTGGAAACAAAAAGAATTCAGCCAGTACTTATTTAATCATCCACAGAGGGCGGGCCCACCCACATGCAAGATAAGATTAGATAAACAATATTATCATATGTATTTAAACCAATTAATTTATTTGAGTGAAAAATTATTTCGTTATCCTTCTATTTTAAGGAAACAAATTATTTTTTTTTTCTAATTAATTATATTTTTAATTTTTAGACTTTTTTTTTAAAGTATTTAAACAAATCCACCCTCTTAAAAAAAAAAAAAAAAGTCAATTTAACAATATTTTTCAAGGAATCACATAGAATAATAAATGGTTCTTTTATTTTAATTAGATGTCACAAATTTAAATTTAAATATATAATTATTTTAAACACTCGGAAAATAACATTTATCTCTCACATAAATTTTTCCGGTGTAAATCTGAATTAATGAATTTTAAATGCTGCGATGGTTGAAAATGAAAAGAGAGAAAAAAAAAAAAAAAATCTATCAACAAATAGCTGTGAAGGTGAGAAAAATGATTTGCACTTACGACCTAACCTAACCATGTAAAAAAAAAAAAAAAAAAAAAGCTCGAGTGTGAAAGTGGTTCATGCTCCAACCATGAATCTAGTCTAGAAATTAATATGTGAAGATTTGATATTAAAAAGTCACCCGCATGTGAAGTGAGAAAAAATTTGGTTATCACTTGGCTTTCAATCGTTCAGGCACGTTCAACACGTGTGGACATGGACTCTAGTTCGTATTCACGTGCATGGGACGCTTGTTCCTTGCTCTACCCTTTATGTCCATTGGACAATTTTACATCATCCACAGTTGTAAAATCACGAACACACATTTTGTTTGCGGTTGGGAAGATCCATTTCACCTATTGTTGTTTTCAATGAATAAACATGGTTGTCATTAAAATTTAATTTTTACTTAAATAAATAATTCTTTTTTTTATTTGAAATAAAGTAGTTAATATTGTTAAATTTTGATAAAATATATATGGTTAATTTAATTTTTAAATAGAAAAATTTAGACATCATTTATCTAAACAACTAGTATAGAATCAATAGGAAACAATTTTGTTATTTACCCTGATTGGAACAAAGAAATTTCATAAAATTTATTTAAATATTTTAAATAAATTTTAATTTTAAAAATTCATTTTTATATAATTAAATATAATTATATCAAATTTCATAAAAAAATTTCTAACTGAATTTCACACAAAACTAAACCATTCAATTTTTTATGGCAAAATTATCCTTCTCTTTCTACAAAGCCAATATTTAATTTTTTACTTATTTAATTTATTTATTTATCAAATTTGATCAATACCATGTAATTTTTTTCTATTATTGTATTTTTTATTTTAATATTTTGAATTTTCTTTTATATTGAGGAGACAGATTCAAATTAAATATGCATTCATCACTAAAATAAATGTAATAGTTTTATCAATATTATTTTTTATATATTTATTTTAATAAAAATATAAAAATTATACAACATAACATAAATATAATTAATATTTATTATTGTAAATTTATTATTTCATGATATTTTATGAAAAAAAAGTTAAATGTTCAATTATGAATTTGTTTTATACATGATTATATGAAATTCAATTGAATTATATGTTTTAAACTAATCAAACCAAATATAAATAATTTATTTATAAGTGAATTTTATATTTTGAATTTATTTGTACTAAATGGAGCATTATTGACTAATTTAATCGTTAATTTTGATCAAAGTTTAAAAAATATATAAATTTGATTATATATTTTCAACATTATGGGATATAAATTTTATAAAATGAATAATAGATATTTTATTTCACACAAATTAAACAAGAGTTAATTGATAATTTAATTTCGACTATAAGACTTGGTGCATAATGCTTTGACCACTGACCAAGGGTCCCACCAACAATAACGCAACCATGCCGCCGAGTAGCCATTTTCGTATATGCTGCTTGCCAACTGCAAGGACGTGTTTTGTAATTTAAAATATTTTTTTTCCTAGCACCACTAAGCGTTCATTTTTTAAAATATAAAAATAAATTAATTAATTCTGGTAATATATAGAGACAAAATACTTAGTAAATTAATGAACATATTAATTAATTTTTACATATTTTGATAACTTTTAATAAATTACTTTTTTTATAACTTTTAATAATTTTGATTAATTTTTATTTCGATTAAAATTTAATTAATTACATATTTAGTTAGTCGATTAGATTTAGATTTTCTTTAATTTTGTGCGGTTAATAATTGATTTGGTCAAAATAATTTAGTTAAGGGAAAAATAAATTCAATAAATTTTAATTAATTTATTTCGGTGAGAAATGTTATTTAATGATTAAATGCTCATGTACAAAATGTAACAAACATGACAGAAAATAAAGACAAAAGGTATATATTTATAAAAATATAAAAACATTTAACATATTATGAGAAAAATGTAAGGATAAATTATAATTATAATTTTAACAAATTACTTGAATAAAATAATATCTTTTAATAGAAAATATTTAGGCTTGACTAAAAGATATATGAATAAGAAAAAACATAACTATACGTTTCTGAAAAAGAAAAAAATAATATTATAATAAAATATAGAGATAAAATCATAATTTCACATATTATCAAACGTGGACACACGCCAAACACGTTGGACCAAATTCAAAAAAGCTGAGATATTAAATCTTGTCACGTTCTTCTCACAAAGACGCCCTCCCGGTTCACGTTAGAGTCACGTGCTATTCACGAGCTTTTTGGCTATTTTTCTATGTGTTTTCAGTTTCACATTCTTTTTATTTTTTTTATTTGCTTGTTGTATTGAATCGAGGACAGATGAGACTTCGACACGCATCATACAGGCCCACTACGAAAAGCACGTGGGACGCGTGTGCAGTGTTAAACGTGTATGTTGTGCAGTTGATTGATAAGAACCGCCCAAAACGCGTGACTGTTGAGCTGTCGTCGCGTGATAAATGAATTTTTTGAATATCGTAGGGGCTGATGTTTACGCTAGCATCGGCACGTGGACAACGATCCCCAATCACCATAAGCCAATCACGGAGGTCGAATTGTCCGTGTCCAACACGCTCTCCTAAAAGCACGTGCATATGTTTACACGATTTCTTTTCATTCAAGAAAGAAAAGTGGGTAAATAAAAGTGGTTGAGGCGGGAATGGTAATTTCCTTATCTCATACCGCCGTTGGTCATTTTGTTTGGGAGAGGAATGATTTGATGGAAGCAAGTAAAATATGAGTGAGAAATAAATAACGGAGGAAAATAAATTTCTTTATTTTGAATATGGTGTAAAATTTTGAAAGAATGAAAATTAAAGTTAAAGAATTTACAAAAATAATCATGCAAACAACCTCTTTATACTACTTAAATAAAATCCTGTTATTTATAGAAAATTAAAAAATAACTCTGCAGCAACCTCCACAGTCCTTAATCCATACATAATTTGGGCCTTGCAAATAAAATAAAATAAATTTATTTTTCTGTCTTCTTTTTTTTATTTTCTATTCAATTTAAACAAATCATGAAAATAATGATAAAAAATGAATTAATACAGGTTTTCCCCTTATTTTCTTTCATTTCTTTCCTCTATATGAAAAAAAATTATTTTAATTAGATCTATGTTTCAATAAATGAAATTAAAAATTTATTAAAAAGAATTATATGCAGTACAATAGATTTGATTTTTTTTTTTTCCTGTTACTTGTTCACTTGCTCCGCGCTTGGGTGCGTAAGTAATTTCATTTGATAAACTCGACTCGAGTGTCAATTGCAAGCTCTGTGGGCCGTTGGATAAGATTGTTCTTGTCAGTATCATCACCCAAAAGGAATTTTCTGTGTCTCCCAATCAACCCATAGCAATTTTAAATTTCACAGTTTGAAAATCTTCATGAAATCCATTTTATTTAAGTATTTATATATTGGTCGAATCAATATTCAAATAAAGCTTTTTCAGTGAAGACGATTTTAAATTTTAAATATTTAATCCTATGAATAAAAATTATTGAGATGTAAATTGTATTTAATCGCAAGTTTTGCTAAGAGAACTAATGGTTTTATAACTTAATTACAAAGTAATGTGAGGAAAAAAAAAAAAAATTAAAGAATAGAATAAGAGTGTCTTTGGCTTGGCAATCTCTTTCAACTTTTGTTTGCCTTTGATTCCACTCAATTAGGGGGACAAATATAGCTATTAGCGAATAAAAATAGATTTCTTAATCTTAAAAAACCTCAAACTTATCAAATTTATGGGTTTTATAGGTTTCTTTTTTCTGTTAAACCATGAACATGATGATGCCTCCAACAAGAGCGAACGGTGAATATCGGCACGTGACTTTAACCAACCAAACCAACAAATAGGACCCACTTCGGTCAACCTAGTTTACTTTCTTGACCAGAGCTTATACCCTGTACTATACTATACGGATTCTAAATTAATTACGACTAAATTAAAATTAATCTTTATTCATCAAGCATGTACAAGGAATAATATAACTGGTAAAGAAATGACCAAAAGCTGCTGTATAAATGTATATTAAAATATGTTTTAACGATAAATGTATATATAGCTTTACAATAAATTTATATTCGAATCTCATCATATAAATATATATAAAAAAAAAATTAATGCACAAAGCAAGGAAAATTATCAAATTATCAAATAAAAGGAAAATTGACAATGGTGCATTATATATTTTGATTAGTCCAAAGGTTCAAGAATAACAGTTAGTAGCAGTCTAGCCTATAGATAGCATACAACTACCAAATTCTAATTTCAAACTGAAACCCAACTAACTAGTTAATTAACTGGATTCATTTGCTTAACTTTCTTTTATATAGTATTTACCGAAAACAAATGAATTTTTTTATATTTGGAATATTAAAAATTGAATTTTTAATTTTAAAAATATATAAAATTATTAATAATAGGATGAAAATATACCAAACATCCTCCAGCTTTATCGCGCACATTTTTTTTTAACTTTTAACCCATATTATTAGGAGGTTTATCGCGCACATTTTTTTCCCGTTTTAACCCTTACTATTGGAAGAGCTAAGTCAGGCTGGTCATTAGGTGTAAAAATTTACTGAGGCTTTTTTTTTAATTTGTTTTTACTAAATATAATAAAAATCAAAACTGAAAAAAAAACGGGTTCAAAGAACGTGCTTTATCTAAAAATATTACTGATGATGTGTAAGCCACAGGATGTTCCAAGTGTGTACCGTTACAGCTTCAATTAGACCAACAAACAAACCACACACAAAATCGTTGCCAATGCCGACTACTCCTCAACAGCCAACAAGTTTTTCGTTTTTTTTTTTTTTTTTTACTATCTAGGTATTTTCTTAATCAGGGTTTGATGCCCGTGGTTACTTTTTACACCTAGTAGTACTTAACCATGGTTAACCTAAGCAGTTAAGGTGTAGAGAGCAGCACAGAAAACAAACCCATTCCGTTCTCTCCCTCTCCCTCTTTCAACTCAACCTCCGAACTTTACTTTGCTAGAAAGAGAGAAAAAAGCCTTTTTCCCATTCCTTGTTGTTTGTGAAGTTAACCGATTGTTTGCTTTCCCGGAAAACTTATTCTTCGACTTGACTGTCACTTTCCCCGGAAAATTTACGGAACCTCACAGAATATCATTCCGCTACCTTACCCAACTGTTGTCTCATGATCCCAGTCTGCTTGCTTTAGCTGGTGTGTATAATTATATTCCAATTTATTCCCTCTTTGCATTAATTTTAGTTTATTATTTCTGGGTTTTCTTTGTAACTTAGCTCTACTGCTCTTGAGATCTGAAATTATCTAGTCGGTATCGTCAAGAGAAACCATGGGGGCAAATTTTGTATTGTTGAATGCATTAGATTTCAGTCTCTAGCTAAATAATCTTTTCTTTCCTCCTTGTTATTTTGGGGGGTTTAGTACTAAGATTTGATTTGGGTATCGCAATTTGAGTCTTTTTGATTGGTGGGTAACTTTCATTTTGGGGTTTAGAAATGAAGATTGAGATAGGCATGGGAGGTGGGGTATGGAACGACGAAGATATGGCCAT
Organism: Jatropha podagrica; assembly: GCA_947857235.1. NCBI lineage: Eukaryota > Viridiplantae > Streptophyta > Magnoliopsida > Malpighiales > Euphorbiaceae > Jatropha > Jatropha podagrica. The sequence goes on from CANUEP010104614.1 coordinate 100,276, forward strand.
GGTTGCAGCTGTTTTGGGTACTAAGGCTTTCAATTATTTGATAACAAACACAGTCTCAAATGAGAACCTTTTAATGGCTATAGGCAGCGACGAAAATTTACAAAACAAGCTATCGGATCTCGTGGACCTTCCCAACGCTTCAAATTTCAGCTGGAATTATGCGATATTTTGGCAGATTTCATACTCCAAATCCGGTGATTGGGTCCTGGGTTGGGGAGACGGGTCCTGCCGGGAGCCCAAAGAAGGGGAAGAATCTGAAGCCACTAGAATTCTCAAGTTACGCTTTGAGGATGAGACCCAACAAAGGATGAGAAAGAGGGTTCTTCAAAAGCTGCATACATTGTCTGGTGAATCAGATGAGGATAATTATGCTTTGGGATTGGATAGGGTTACTGATACTGAGATGTTCTTTTTAGCATCCATGTATTTTTCGTTTCCTCGCGGAGAAGGTGGTCCGGGCAAATGTTTTGCGTCTGGTAAGCACTTGTGGATCACGAATGCTTTGAAGTCAGGGTCTGATTATTGTGTGAGGTCTTTTCTTGCAAGGTCTGCAGGGATTCAGACCATTGTGTTGGTGGCCACTGATGTAGGAGTTGTTGAATTGGGGTCTGTGCGATCCATTCCTGAGAGTATTGAGATGGTTCAGTCAATAAGGCTAACCTTTTCCACTCATAATTCTGTTATCAGGTCAAAACCGTTGGTGCCAGCAGCTGCACCAGTTTTGCCAGTGGTTAATGAGAAGAAAGACGAAAATTCCCTGTTTTCTAATGTGGGGATAGTGGAGAGGGTTGAAGGAATTCCCAAGATTTTTGGGCAGGATTTGAACAATTCAGGTCATGGCCAGGGACATGGTTTTAGAGAGAAACTAACAGTCAGGAAGATGGAGGAGGGGCCATCATGGGATGTTTATCAAAATGGGAATAGGCTTGCATTTCCAGGCGCTCGAAATGGTCATCACGGTTCAAGTTGGCCACATAGTTTTGGTTTGAAACAAGGGAGTCCTTCGGAAACCACAGCAAATAATCTACATGAACTTGTGAATGGGGTTAGAGAAGAGTTTAGGCTGAATCACTATCAGCCACAGAAGCAGGTGCAAATGCAAATTGATTTTTCAGGACCTTCCGTGATAGGCCGGCCAGTTAGTGGAGAATCAGAGCACTCGGATGTTGAAGCTTCGTGTAAAGAAGAGCAGCCTAGCACGGTTGATGATAGGAGGCCTCGAAAACGAGGAAGGAAGCCAGCAAATGGAAGAGAAGAGCCTCTCAATCATGTTGAGGCTGAGAGGCAGCGACGGGAGAAGCTAAACCAGCGATTCTATGCTTTACGAGCTGTTGTGCCGAATATTTCGAAGATGGACAAGGCTTCCTTGTTGGGGGATGCTATTTCTTATATCAATGAGCTTCAAGCGAAGCTAAAGTTAATGGAAGCAGAGAGGGAAAAATTTGGGAGCAGCTCAAGAGATGCGTCAGCTTTGGAGGCTAATCGAAACATGAAAAATCACAGCCAAGCTTCTGAAGTTGAGATTCAAGCTTCGGATGACGAGGTTATTGTGAGGATAAGCTGCCCTCTGGATTCCCATCCTGCATCAAGAGTGATCCAAGCATTGAAGGACGCACAGATCAATGTAGTTGACTCGAAACTCGCTGCAGCAAATGACACAGTTTTCCATACATTTGTGATCAAGTCTCAAGGATCTGAGCAAATTACAAAGGAAAAGCTTATGGCAGCATTTTCGCACGAGTCCAGTTCATTACAGCAATTATCACCGATTGGGTAGCACAACAATCTGTCATTTAACATTATTAGTCCATAGGTGTATTGGTAGTGAAGAACTCTTTTGAAAGCTTCTTCAGAGTTTTTTGATACATGGGAAGGCATGATACATGAGGCCAACTAGAAGTAGAAAATAACTACCTATTGACCAAGTAGGGTAGCAGAATTTCTGTGATTGTTTATAGTATACGTTCTGTGATAAGGAAGTATTCATGCAATGCAAGATCAACTAAATTTGTAAGTTTTAACCAACTCTATCCCATTGTTGGTTGTTGAGAACTGTCGTTAATGTTTATCTGTGTAATTCTTTTGTTCTTTGCTAAAATTATTATGGGTTCGCCTATATGTATATATATTTTTTATTTATATATGTTCTTTGTGCTTTTCTTTCTTGCTTCCTTATCCTTTGAATATGATTCAAATTCATATGTAGTAAGAGTAAGAGATGCCAAAAATTAGAGTCTACTTGTGAAAATACTGTTTCTTTTTCCCTTTAAAATAGCTTTAATGCCCCTCGCCAATTCTGTCTCTATCAAATATGAGTTTCGCGTTTTTTGGTTCTTGATTTTCACATGCTCCTTGTGATATTTCTTTTGGGAAACTCATTTTTGTGCACTAAAATTTGTTTATTGAACATGACCTCCATCTCTATGTTTCAATTATTTTTGCTTATCGAATTGCATTTGCAGCTAATGAAACTTCTTGAGACGGCAGAAAATAGATACTGTTCGGAAAGTCGAGGGCAGGGCATCCCTTTTATTTTCTAGCAAGTACTCCGTCCGTCCGTCCATCCATTAATTAGATTGATTAATAAGAGAATGACGACAGAAAATAGGAATATGGAGGGATGAGAAAAATCAAAGTGTGGTCCAATTGAAATAAATAAATAAACCCGTGACTCTGATTGGAGCAATGAATAAAAATAAGTATGACAAAAATCAAGTGGGTGCATGGTCATGGCTTTTGTGTGGCCCTTAAAAAAAAAAAAAGTCAGGACTTTGAAAATTTGTATCCCATAAAGTGTGACGGAAACATATCCATTTTGGTGTTTCATCAAATCTAACTCGTGTCTATTTAGTCTATCCACACGAGTTTCAACTCCTCTGCGTGTTCAATAATTATTATAGATAAAAAAAAATAAATAAATAATATCTCCTTGTGCATTTCCACTCTTTTGTCTTCTCATATATAGTAAAAAAATATGCCTCAACCGGATCTTTCAATAGCTCTTCTAGGCAAATCAAGAAACTTTAAAAATGAAAATGACAAATAAGAGCGAAAAAGAAAAAAAAAAAAAAAAAGAATGTGGTCGAATGAGACAATAACAAAACCTCGTGGCCTGTGGGCTCTCTCTCTCTCTCCCATACGGTACATATTTAAATATTTATTTAGTGTTTTTTTAAAATAATTAATTTTATATTACAGATAAATTGCATACTAATAATAAATTTATATACATCAGGTTTAAATTTCTTTCTCAATATTAAAAGAAAAAAATAAAAAAGATGATGGTAAATTTCTATATTTAATTTATATGAATATTTATAATACTTATTATTAAATTGTATTTAAAAAAATAATCAAATTTTAATGTATTCATTTAGGTTTGATTTGTTATAATAATAAAAAAAAAAAAAAAATTATAGGTGTCGATTAATTGCAGAGAAAAATAGAATGTCATTCTTCAATGGAAGATATGATTGGTCCCTTACCACAATAATTGGGTCTGTTGAGCCGTACGCGATACTCAAGAATTTGATCTACCTTGCCAAATAGTACTGGGTTAAACCGGAGGGAACGCCATCCATACAATACAAACCTATAAAGTGTGGCGATTATTATTATTATTTTTTTTAAAAAAAGAAAATCATTTCTTATAAATTTTTAGAAAAAAATACAAAATACAAAGCATCCGAAATCATTATTTTTTAATTTAACAATTTTATAAAAAAATAATCGTTGTTTATAATTTTTAATGAGTATCTTAAAATTTAAAAATCAATTTATTTTTTAATTTAGTAAAATTAGATAACGTGATTTACATCATGTCAGAAAAATCCACTAAGTAAATATTGTCTATTTATCAAAAGTAAAATAGGAAATGTATAATTAAACTCTCAAGCTTTAATAACAAATGATTGCAGTTCCTAATTTAGCTTTATGATCCTATAAATTTCATTTTTTCTGTATTTTCGAAAATGTTTCTCTTCTTAATTTATGAGATGGGAGATTATCATAAAAAAATAAAATTCAAAAGATAAAAAAAAAAAACAGCAAGCCACGAAATTCTTTTTTTTTTTTTTTTTTATGAAAATTGAAGAGTCAAATGTGTATTCCATCAAATTGAAATCGCGGGGGGTCATATTTTTTTCAGTAACATGGAAATCATTAGTTTATTAGATCATCAGCGTCTAACTCGCGCGTGTATCCACTTCCTAGTGAAAAACATAAGTAGGACCGTTTATTGTTTAAGTAGTGGGTCCCATCTAATGTTTTCGTGGAATTTACGCGACTAAAACATGGATGAGCTGATATGAGTGGAACACAAACCGTATGTAATTAATTCCATTTAATATTTATAAAAAAAATTAAGAGTTTTAAAATTTTCAATCTCTCAAATAATCACAGATATATATATATATATATTTAAAAGAACATTCTCTTCTCCCAAAATATCTTTTCAAACCATCCAAAAACTCAACTTTCCGTCAAAAACCAAACCTTTATCCAAAAAAGCTCTAAGCAGCGGACAGTGAAAGAGGCGTCTCTGATTTTCATCAATTACAGCATGTCTGGACCCATCTTCCAGGTTATTTGTATATTCATTTCTGTTATTTAGAATATTTTTTTTAGGGTTCTGATGTCACTAATGAAAACCTTACTTGTTGATTTTAATATATGAATTTCAAGATATTTCAATTTTCACTTAAGTTGAAGCTATTCAAATGTAGAATTAGTGGAACAAAAGTAATTTCGAAAATTGTGTTTCACTTTCTAGAATATGCTAAAGTTTAGCCGTGAATTCAATTCCTTAGACATTGCAGATTGTCGTGTCGTTTTGATAATTTTCTTAATTTTATTCCGTTGGACATGGGAGTAAGATATTTTTTGGTCCTAATGAGTTCTGTACAATTTTGTGCAAAAATAAAAGTTCCCATGAATTGAATTTTATATAATCCAACTTGACTACACCAAATTTTGTCATTTGCAAAGGAAAGATTAAGCTGCTTACTGAATGGAGGCTTATAATTGTTTTGAGATATTCAATGATTTGAGGACTAGTAATCAACGGGCAAGCATTGATTGCTGATATTTCAGGATGATTTTGAGAGCTTGAAGAAAGATATCGAAAGGCATGAAGATAACCTAAAATTTTTGAAGTCACAGGCAAATCTTGTAGATGAATCTATACTTGATCTTCAAGGTATGTTCCATTACCTTTTCTGTGATGGTGGTAATTTCTTCAAATTGAATGCATGTGATGTGATGATTATAGATATGTTCTGTCACGGTTTTCAGTGAGGCTTGGGAAGTATCATTCCCTAAATACACCTAAGGCAGCAAATAAGAATGGGGGGTTTCAAAGTGAAGAAGAAACAGCAAAACAAATACTAAAACAAGAGATAACAGCAGCTGCAATATGGTGGCAACTGAAATCTCATCATGCAATAGCAGTTTCAGATTTGCCAATGACCAAGGACGTCTTAGGTGTTGTGGCAACTCTTGCCAGGGTTGATAATGACAATCTAAACAGGTCAGTAGCTTTTCAATCTCTTGAATTTTATTCTTTCATTTGATCGCAAAAGAGACCCTCTTCATCTTGTCAAAAATTCTCAATCCAAAACTTCAGTATGTTTGACAGCAAACATACACTATTAAGTAATAAGTATCTTTCATAACATATTATATATGATGGATAAGATGAATTGAAATAATCTGCAGGAGATGATACACATTGCATAAGCTATTATAGAGCCATTTGTGGGGTTTCCGGAATTGTGAATGTCTTCATTGTCCTGATAGAATTTCAACTGCATTAGTCATCTTAGTGAACTAAAACGCACCAATAACGGTGAACTTCACTTTTCATGTCATTTGTTTTTCTTTTTGTAACTTTGAACCAGGCTTCTCTCAGAGTACTTGGGTTTGGAGACCATGCTGGCAATAGTCTGTAAAACATTTGAGGGTGTTAAGGCTTTAGAGACATATGATGGAGAAGGCAAAATAAACAGTAATATTGGTCTACATGGCCTAGGATCTTCAATTGGGAGAAAAATTAATGGCCGATTTCTTGTCATTTGCCTTGAACATTTGAGGCAAGAATCCTGTTCCGTATCTTTGTTTTCTTTCTCTATGCACTTAATGATGTATATAGATGTTTGACTATAGCTTGTTAACAGGCCATATGCAGGCGGTTTTATAGCTAATGATCCGCAAAGGAAGCTTTCTATTGAAATGCCAAGGCTACCAGATGGGATTTGTCCAACCGGTTTTCTTGGTTTTGCTGTTAACATGGTCAATCTGGATAACGCTAATCTGCTTCTTGTCACTACCGATGGACATGGCCTTAGAGAGACATTACTCTATACTCTATTTTCTCACCTTCAAGTATATAGAAGCAGATCTGAAATGCTACTTGCTCTCCCATGCATAACTCATGGAGCCGTATCTTTGGATGGTGCGATGATCAGGGGAGACGGTTTCTTTGCTCTTGGCAATAGGCAAGTCTTGAGTTAAACTTTAAGGCACGGACCATTGTGGGCATCTTTCCTTTCTTTCTTTCTTTGAATTGGATTTCAATTTCGATTGTTTTAAATGCTCTTTTATTTCGTTTTTCTTTTAATCTGCTTCTTTTATTATTTCTCCTTGATATTTTTCTTTACTATCTACGTCTGCTTTTAGGAATGATGCAGAGGTGAAATTCCCAGTAATTTCCACCAAAGGTAATTTACCTGCAAACTACACTCAAATTGAATATAAGATCAAGATGTTAAAACGGGAACAGCTGACTATTGCTGAGGATATGCGAAGAGAACAGTCATTGTTGGACAAGACAAAGGTACAGCTTGCTTCATGGGGCAAGCGTAAGAAGAAAAATTGCTATATATAAACAGAAGTTGGTGCATCACCTTCATTTTTTGGATGGCAGGAAATTATTTGTCTGCATTTATAGCTTGTAAATTTCACTGGTAGCTAGTTTGCTGGAGGTTCTTCTAGTGTATAGTCATTGGCTCAACCTTTTTTCTATTTTTTTTTATTTTTTTTTATTTTAGCTATGCAATCATGGCTATTGCCCATTGATGAAAGAAAGGTATTAAAAAAAAGGGGGAAAAAAAATCTTCAGAAAGCTCAGCTTCCAAGCTTGAAGAGGGAATCAAAGGATTAGAAATCATAAAGTTTGATTAGAGAATTAACCTTTATCTCTCTCCCTTTTCAGATTTGCTTAGTTAAAAAATAGAACGTTTGGTTCAATTAAATTCCAAGAAATTTGGCAAGATTTTGTTGAATTCCACGTTTCATATGTTTGCTTAGTGGAATTGTATATAAACTTATAATTAAATAAAAATGATGAACAATTTTTCTTGCTAGATGACCGATGGTTCACTTCTCATTAGACAGCGCATCTGATTTATCTGTACACTCATAGACTCGCAAAAGCAAATTGCATAATTTGCCTTTGACTCAGTCAATTGAAAGAACTTTATCATCTGTGTGTTCATCCAATCAGTCAAAAATGATTCACCCTGTGGCCATGCTTCCTTTCCGGTGATACAACAGATACATATTTCCTTGCTGGTTGCTGTAATGCAAAAGATCCGTAAACAACATCAATTCACTACTCAAGAGTTTCTGAAACTGTAGGTGCAGATGAATTCTCCCTGTCAAGTTTCTCATTAGCTTCCTTGTCAAACTTCTTACTACGACAATGTTTAGAGATATGCCCCTTCTTCCCACAAGAGTAGCAGACCAATCCCTTGTTGTCCATCTCTGTTTCTCGTCTCCTGAAATTAAATCCTGGCCTCTTCATATCTTTCATCCTTGGTCCTAGATTCTTGGTGTGATTAAAGCATGCAGAGTTGGAAGGCTCCGCATGCTTGTCTTGGTTCCGAGACTCATCCTCCACCCTTACACGATCCATCAACATCCAAAAGGGCAGATACTCCTCACACATTAACTTAATGCAAAAATCCTTCCAAGACGGTGGAAGCTTGGAAATAATGGCACTTACATGAAATTTCTCATCAATGAAAATTCCGGTGGCAACAATAGAATCTGCAATGCTATTAAGTTCTTGAACTTGATCAAGAATTGGTTTTTCTTCTACCATCTGAAATTCAATGTACTTTTTAACATGAGATCTCTTCTTCCCAAACTCCTCATAAAGATAAACTAATTTTAGCTCTTCCCATAGTTCTTTAGCACTCTTAGTCTTCTTTGAATACTGATAATAAAGAGCATCAGATAGACAAGCCAAGATGTTACGGCGACACATATAGTCATCATTAAGCCACTTCTGCTCAACGGCTTTGGCTTGGGCAACGCCTTCAACACTTGCTTCTGGTCTTATAGCACTGCTAGGGCATGGATTAGTCAGTACATATGCAATATTTAATTGCTTTAAGAACAATTCCATCTGGGGTGCCCAACACTGATAATTCTTCCCATCGAAACGATTAATCTCAATAGGAAAAAGTTCATGAACTGAAGAAGGAATCTCAGAATCAGAAACCTGGCCATTAAGTTCATGAGTAGAATTAGTCACTGATTGAGAGCACTGTCCATTGAGTTCATGATGCACAGAAGCCGTCACAAAATTAGAGGCTTGTCCATTAAGTTCATTAGTAGAGGCAGTCACCACATCAGATACTCGTCCATTAATTTCGCTAGTACAAGCCATCACCACATTAGAGATTTGATAATTTTTTTCATAATGAGATTCAGATCTGCAGTGCATACATGGAACAAATTGTCCAAGTCAATAAGGAATTCAGGTATATGCTTTCTGACTAAAAAGTAGTACTTCAGGGAAGCAGGCACTGTATGACAACCTATGATTAGAAAAGTATTGCATTTACATTGAGTGATCATCTATGGTTAAAACAACCTCAAACCCTAATTTCATGAAATTATGCAACTCGCCTTCTTTATGTTAATTTTATAGGCTTGGAACATGCTAAATCACAACTTTTTTTCAAAATACAAATATTATCAGAATAGTCTCACCTTAATTTTGATTGCACCTTTATAATAGCATCTTCTATTAAAGGGAAACTCTTCCTGAATACTGACCATTGTTCAGCTGTCAAGCAAATTCCTGAAAATGTAGCAGTAGCAACAAAAGTTTTCAGCAACAATGCCAATTAGTAACACATAAAGCACAAAAAGAGTCAAGAATAGAAAAGGCAAGTAACCAATCCAAAATCGAAAACAGAACCAAGAAGCATGCTTAAACCAGCATCAGTTGCCAAAACTTGTTGCAATAAGAACAGCACATAAAAGCAGAGGAGCTTGCAAAACAAAAATATGATTTGCAGCAAAGGATTTTTGCTACCTGTTTGCATGCTTATGTGGAGGAAAAGAATATATATATATATATATATATATATATAGAGAGAGAGAGAGAGAGAGAGAGAGAGAGAGAGAGAGAGAGAGAGAGAGAAGAATTAAATGAAAACGTAAGCTAATATCAGCAACAGCATTAAGGAAATTAGAAATGTCAGGCAAAACCTGACTGCACCAATTCCGTTGTTCTTGTATGGAAAATCATCAATTGTAAAAACTTTCTAGCGGGAACAGTAACTCTACCAAGGTTAATCATGTTATTTATCAACAGCCAGAATCATGCGGAAACACATTCATTAACCAAGAACTTTGATCATACCAATGGATTTCTGACAGCTGAACTAATGCACAGAAATTTAGAGGTGCATGTTCTCATCACCTTTATTAGATGGATGCTGCCTTCCATCTTTATGATAAAACTCCCTGATCGATATGAAAGATTTCCCTTTAAAGTCTTGAATCACCACGTTCCTTCTATTTGATAGCTAAATCAAAATGGATATACTAAAAATCAAAGATAAAGAAGAAAAGGAAAAGAAAGGAAATAGAACATCCAATGACGGGAGATTTATATTAAAAAAAAAAAAATTAAATTTGTGTGATTCTCATTTTAACAATTTCCCTAACCACAAATTACAAAACAAAAGAGACAGAGTCTATTACATCAGTCCCAAATGGCAACATCAATAAGTATAACTCATACTAGAGAAACCTTTCTCTGTTTACTGGCGAGAAAATATAAAAAAGAAAAGGCATCAAAGCACCGAAGCTCACAATTCTTCCTGATCTAGTTTTCACTTTTCACCAAAGTCGATCTATCAACTAACTCGAAGAAAAAAAAAAAGCTTCAAATCAAACCAAATGATAAAAATTTAAAATTTATTCAACTCTTCAATCCACCAACAACTTGAAGTTGCTGAAACAGAATGACATATTAATAATAAAAACCAAGAGGACGCTAAAATCTGGAGATTACGGTTTCTTACCTTACAAATAATGCGATTTCCATCACTGTCAAACTCCTTCTGTATTGACTCATGTTCCTTTCGCGCCATTCCTTGGTTCCCCTCACGAAAGTTTGTGTCGGTCTCTTTACCCTCCTCGCCATTTACCTCCATTGTAGAGAGCAAAAAGGACTCAACCACACCTCTGATAAATCTCTTGCGCTGGATATCAGATAGGTCGATACCGAGTCTCTCCGATGCAGCTACTCGGACCTTGAACTCGGTCATGTCGTCCATGTCAGCGTTTTTGAGTATATCGAGTACTGTTTCCTCGATTTTCAGTTGAATATCCGATTCCATAGTGAGAGAGAGAGAGCTAAGAGTTCGTTTTGGGTGAAGCAAATTAGGGATACAATCCCGCCTTTGCACGGTCCAAAAATGTCCGAACTAAATCAGAGTTCCGTAACCAAACCATACTAAACCGAAAGATTTATTTATTTATTTATTTTTCAATTTCGATGCAATTCAAATTTTTTAATATATCATGTTAAATAAAAATCAATATTGATATATTTTTCAGTGAAAATATAATTATCATAACCAGATAAGAAAATAAGGTTTTCTAACATTGAACTGTTTATAATTAGGTTTTCTTTGGTGAAGCAGTTTGTTATAGAAAAGCAAAGGTTCCACCGAGATTTGAACTCGGGTTACTGGATTCAGAGTCCAATGTCCTGACCACTAGACCATGGAACCTTTCCACGGTCGTAACGGTACTTTTATCTTTAAATTTATAGGTGATTCTTTGCCTGATTATCACCTGCGCTCGTTGGGGAATCATGCAAATGTCATGTTCTATCAACCATTTTGCATCACACAAACTGGATGTCTCACTATAAACAAATTACAAATACAAATTACTTTTAGGTTTAAAGATTGTGGACAATATTTAAATCACTAATTTTTTTCCTTATAAGCAACAATTTTTGGACGTTGAACTCAAAATTTGACTCGCTTATTCTCGTATAAATATCTTCTTATAAATTAAAAATATATATTTTTAAAAGAAACATTCAAGCCGAAATAGGTTTACCTCAATAAATCCAGACCCATGTCATGGAATTCCTTACTGTCTCTTCAATCCTTATCTGCATAGCCATAATTGCTAACCTCTTCCAATGGCGAAACCAAAAATCCAAAAGGCTTCCTCCAGGCCCACCAAGATTGCCAATATTCGGCAACCTTCTTCAATTGGGCCCGTTGCCTCATAGGGACCTAGCTTCTTTGTGCAACAAATATGGGCCCCTCGTCTACCTCCGTCTCGGCAGCGTTGATGCAATAACCACCAATGATCCCGAAATCATACGCGAAATACTACTCCGTCAAGACGACGTATTCGCCTCGCGGCCACGGACTCTCGCCGCCATCCATCTCGCATACGACTGTGGAGATGTAGCATTGGCTCCATTAGGCCCAAATTGGAAGCGAATGAGGAGAATTTGTATGGAGCATTTACTAACAACCAAGAGGCTCGACTCTTTCGCAAAGCATCGTATCGATGAAGCCCAACAATTAGTACGGGATGTTTGGGCTCAGGCCCAACGGGGAAAGGCTGTGAACTTGAGAGAAGTACTAGGCGCATTTTCTATGAACAACGTGACAAGAATGTTGTTAGGAAAGCAATACTTCGGAGTTGAAACGGCGGGTCGTCAAGAGGCTATGGAGTTCATGCATGTAACCCATGAGTTGTTTCGGCTTTTAGGTTTAATATACTTGGGTGATTATTTGCCATTCTGGAGGTGGATTGATCCTTATGGATGTGAGAATAAAATGAAGGAAGTGGAGAAGAGAGTGGATGATTTTCACTCCAAGATTATTGAAGAGCACAAGAAGGTAAAGAATCAAGTTGGAGAAGGAGAGATGGACTTTGTTGATGTTTTATTATCATTGCCAGGCAAGGATGGGAAAGAACACATGGATGATGTGGAGATCAAAGCTCTTATTCAGGTAATCTCTCTCAATTTCTTTTTCTAATTTTTCGAGCTCTGTTCTTTCTCCTGCTAATTCAAAATGCGACCATCGTCATTATCAGGATATGATAGCTGCTGCAACGGATACTTCAGCAGTAACAAACGAATGGGCAATGGCAGAGGTGATCAAGCATCCACGTGTCCTTCGCAAGATACAAGAGGAGCTCGAGAGTGTCGTGGGCCCCAATAGAATGGTCACAGAATCAGACTTAGCACACCTTAAGTACTTACGCTGTGTCGTACGCGAAACGTTCCGCATGCACCCAGCGGGGCCCTTCCTAATCCCTCATGAGTCCCTACGCGCTACCACTATCAACGGCTACCATATTCCCGCTGGAACCCGTATCTTCATAAATACTCATGGACTGGGCCGAAATACCCAAGTGTGGACCGATGTGGATGAATTTCGGCCCGAGAGGCATTGGTTGGCCGACGGAAGCCGAGTGGAGATAAGCCATGGAGCTGATTTCAAGATACTGCCGTTTAGCGCTGGGAAAAGGAAGTGCCCTGGCGCTCCGCTTGGGGTGACATTGGTGCTGATGGCTTTGGCACGGCTCTTTCATGCTTTTGATTGGGCTCCACCAAATGGGCTAAGACATGAAGATATCGATACCACTGAGGTCTATGGCATGACTATGCCTAAAGCCCAGCCTTTAATTGCATTGGCTAGGCCACGTTTGGCAGATCATATGTATCGCTGATTCAAGACTACTATATTTGCTTTGCTTTACTTTTCTTTTTCTTTTTTTTTTTTTTTTCCTTTTTGGTATTTGTAATCAGATTAATGTCTAAAAGAATAATAAAGACCAGCCACTCTAAATGCTTTTACAGTCTAGATCAGATTAATGGCGCAAGGAAAGGAATAAGTCGAACCATAGCGTTCTGATCCTAGATATTATCCTTTAATTAATAATTAAACGAACGCTTTCGTATGACGTCGTTTTTCATGACAGCAATACATAAGACCGTATTTTAAATTAATACCCTGACTTCTGTTCATCCCCACCGGATTCTGTGAAGCGGCTCTGCTCCATCAAAATTTTAACGCCGACGATAAGAAGTTGCATCAATGATCTCCGATCACTTCTTGAAGGTGCGTCGCGCAGCTGTAATTTTAATTTTTATGCTAGATTGTTGGTTTTTAGGCATACTGTTGTCATTCACTACATGTTCGATAAAATGCCTGAACAAGACGCTTCCCCATCACCTTCAGCTTACTTGTACCTTCACCCGCTATTAGCTGGGTTGCAAATATTTTTTCAGGGAATTTTGTTACAAATAGTTGACTAATCTTAGATATGACATTTCCCTCATTCCTCGGCAGACACAGAAATCATATTGGATTCTGTCTACAATGTTTCTTCGGCGAGCTGCAATTGTACTACCTTGCTCAAGAAAGCTTCTTTCTGCCAAATATACTCATGATCTAGCTAGCTCTATTACGGAGCTGAATAAGGTAAGATACTGTTATAACCTCAGTTGTAAACAAACATCTAGTTGTTCTTTTAATGGATAACCATGTGATGTCTTGAAATCTTTTTTAATGGATAACCATGTAAAGAAATCATTCTATCATTTTTTTTAAAAAAAAAATTGTTCTGTTAGTACTTTAGAACGGGAACAATTTTAGTTTCATCTAGAGAACTCCAATAAACTTGTGTGCCCTTACTTATTCGTACACTGTGGAGATATCTATAAAAAGAGAAGTCACTGGATTAATTGTTCAACATGTTCTTTGTTGTCATATGCTATACTGATCCTTGTTGTAGGAAATGGAATCTGTCTTTGGTCAACCTCCTTCTGGTGGAATTTCTGGTTCTAGCAAAAACGATTATATGACACAAGAATCACAGTTCACTCAAGGGCCTGTTAGTTCTATTAGAAATAATAATTTGGTTGAACCCCAATCTGCATCTCAGAGAATGAATCATCATGCACTTGGGTTGACCCATATTGGTAGTAGAGGAGAAGCCCAAATGGTGGATGTGTCTCCCAAAGAAGCTAGTAAGAGAACTGCCATTGCCAGTTGTAAGGTAATTCTGGGGAAGGAGGTGTTTGATATGGTTTTAGCTAACCAAATGGCTAAAGGAGATGTTCTTACTGTGGCCAAAATAGCTGGTATAAATGGAGCAAAGCACACTAGCAGCCTCATCCCACTCTGTCACAATATCGCCCTAACTCATGTTCGCGTAGATCTAATGCTGAATCCAGATAATTACAGTGTGGTAATTGAAGGGGAGGCTGCATGTACGGGGAAAACAGGTGTTGAAATGGAAGCATTGACAGCCGTGACTACTGCTGGCCTAACAGTGTATGATATGTGCAAGGCTGCTTCTAAGGAAATCCAAATAGCAAATGTAAGGCTTGAGCATAAAACAGGTGGGAAGAGTGGAGACTGGACTCGAAACGTAATCATACCAATGACGAATCCACCAGCGAAGACATCAGTTGAAATTAAGAAAGTGTCAAAAATAAACAGAAGAATAAGGAGGTTCATCCAATTAACTTTAGGACCTTTTGAAACACTAAACTTATCTGGAGATGTGGTAACCCAGAGGGTAGCGTCATGCTTTAATTGTCGATCAGTTGTTGTTGCTGCTGACAAAGATGCAGATGGCAGATTCTGTTTTCGAATTGGGATTTTAACAGTGGATGCTAATCAGCGGACTGCAGAAAAAATCCTTAAATCTAAATTCCCTGAATTTAAGGTTTCTCAATTTTCTCTCAAGTTTCATAGTGGATGGGGAAAATTATGTGAACTTATAACGCAGCAGGACAAAAGTCCAAGTGTTTGGGGGGAGTATACTGTGGAACAAATATTGGAACTAGCTCGAACCAGTAGACTTCATCGAAAGATCCAAGTGGCTAGGAGCAGCAGTTGATGAAGCAACAACATACAGGGGAAAGGATGTCGTCAAGTGGCTCATGAGGAATGAAGGATCAGCAAAGAATATGATGCTGCAAAATGACCGGGGTGTAAGTGCACCATATCTTCATGAACGACTGCAAGTGCTCCATTTTCTATTTCATGACACGGCGTTTGAATCAAAACTCTTCACCATAAAAAAGTTAATGCGAACTCGTATGGAAGATGTTAAAATTCTCAGTTTCTTGCACTATTTAGCTACCATAAACTGATCCGAACATGCCATGATGATCGTTTTACGCTTAATGCATCGAGTATAGACTACATAGGACTATGGCGGTGAAAGTTGGCATTAATTCTTTATTTGTATCCAAATTGAAATTAGGTTATTCAGTAACCTTCTAAGACTCCATGATTAATTAGAAAATTATTGTTTTCGGGTTCCTCTGTCCATCAAACATGGTTAATTTTCCTTTTCTCTAAATAGTTATATCAACATAGCTATCTTTGTTCTTTTCCATAACATGCTGTAATGTTTGAGCATTTGTTTCTTGATTTCCTTCTTGAGAAAATATTTTGTTAATAGTTCGAGCATTTAATTCCGTCCTTGGATTTCATTGTACATTTGTTTGGTGGTAAGGACTGATGTTAAGCTAGATATTGCCTTAAATGACTTGAAATTTCGTTCTTTGCAAAGTTCAGCGACATCACACAGTTCATGGACAGAAATGTCTTCATTCCAGAGATTTTAACTTGATTGAAAAGCAAGCATCATTTGGGGTCTCTTGTAATGCTTTTGCCACACGTACTTACATGTCTGTAATGCTCACTAATCTCATGCTCAACTTTATTGCCCTTTCCAGGCTATGATTCCTCTTTATTGTCTACTATTCCATCTTTTGCTTTTGAAAATTTCTTAGTGCTTGCCCCACTCTGGAACTTTTCATTAGTTTTAATAGCAAATTTATGCAAGCCCCAAGGTAGGCAAAGATATTATAGATTTTCGTCTCATATGTTGGCTATTTTATGCTTAGCCGACGTTACAAGGTGCCCTTTTTAGTACGGAGGATAGGGTTTATGGTTGGCCTACCCTCTTTGACTGTGTAAATTCTCTTTGGTAGGGCTTGCCGTTTCTTCATTACTTCATTTGTTGTCCTTTTTCTTCTTGTGTTTTACTGTGAGAAAATGATGCATTTTACTGTTTTCTTTTTCAGATCAAATTATCATCAGCTTTCTCTCCCACTTGAAGATACAAGATTTCTCCCTGTTCTAAACAAACAGGTGTGTATATTTTTTCCATTTGGCTTTTGATCGTCCTGTGTGTATTATACGTGTGTAGCGAAGTGAAATTACAATTATGTTAAAGAAGAAAAAAGGTTACTGTGGGGCCTATTAGCACGTGCCTGCATGATCTCCGAAGCTAATGAGATGAACACGTCGCACCTCGGTGGTTAATTTTGTGAGTCACTCCTTTTTGACTAATTTAGGCACCGCGTTTACAACCAACCGAACATTTCCCATACCGGAATCACGTTTTATTTTGTTTGTAATAGTACTCATGTCCACGACATTCATTTACGATCATCAATGACCGTCCTTTCTTCGTAAGTGTATAAAGAGCGCCAAGGTCTCTCACGTGCCTATATCTAGGGTTTGCCACGTATACCCAGTGTTGCCATGTCAGGTGCTGGAGAGGCCACTTGCAAAAAGATGGACATTACTCTTGCTTTCTGTGAAAGGGCTGTTAGGAGGATAAGAATGGGAAAAATACTCCCACCATAGTGCAAGGCTCACAAACGCATTAAAATTGACGAGAAATGCCTTTTTCTTTTGGTGACTCTCATTATCACAATCAATAAGAACATGGGAATGGCAATAGCTATTGGGCAGAATACAGGTTGTTTGTTACATCCCTCGATTTCGGATTTCAAAACCGGAATCCTCACTTTTTTTTTTGTTATAAGAAAAATGAAATCCAACCTCTTTTAAACAGTTTTTAATTACAGCCGGTTTCAATATTATTTCAATTTAAAATTAAAATTAAATAATATTTTTGAAGCTATTTTTATTTTATAATTTAAATAATTTTGATTGGTTTGGTTTGGTTTGATTCGTTTTCCATTTGAAATTCCACTCATAACAGCAACCTTCCACCTATTAATTGTCGATTAATGCAAGAGGTGAGGCCATAGTTATATTCATGTGTACCTATTAAAAGAATGGTGTAGAGAATTGAAATTTGAAGTTTCCTAGAATGTCCAAACACGACAACCAAATTGAAATATCAGGATTTATATGGGACATGGTAACATAGGAAAGCTTTATTAACGGACAAAATTAACAAAATTAACAAACCAGATGGGAAACAAAATGTTTGTGCAATATCATTATCATCCTATAGATCACACCGACCAACAAAATGATCTGCTCCTTAAAAATAGACCCAGCGTTCATAGTCTTTCCACCTCTCATTGAGGCACTCACTATCAATCAATTTTCAACCGTTGATTGCTATATAACAAAAATGTACGGTGATTAAGCGCTCAAAAATAATATAATATTTATTAAGCACGTTTGATCCGATTGAAATTTTCACTTTTTACATTTTTACAAAAATATCAACGGAGAGGGTTTAAAATTTGAATTCTCAATGTTAGGGTTTAAATTATTTTTTAAAATATGATGTAATGGCCGTAGTAATTAAGAGGATTAATATTTAATATTTTCCAAGTTTCACGCAACCAAAAAAAGCAAACAAAACTTGGGTCTTGGGATATTTGTCCTTCTAGTCATGTCCCAGTGGCATTTTCGTCATCCTATACTGTCCAGTCTCCGCCCCATTCTCCCCTTTCGCTTTCCCAAAAGAGATACCAGCGGTCCTACCTTAATAATAATAAAAGCCTCCGTACATAAATTGATATTGATATCTTAACTTAAAAAGAAAAATCAATGACAATTTCTTACTTATCTAATCCCATTTTAGCGGATTCATAGATGGGTTCAAGACCAATTTAGATAGTGTTTTTTTATTATTTATATGAATTTAAAAAAAATTATATTGAAACTACACGTAAGATATTTTGAAATAAGATTTAGAAACTTTCTTTCCATTTAAAATTTTTCAATTCAGAAAATACTATCTCTAACAAATACATTATTAAAAATTTAATATTTGAATTTATCAATTTAATTAGAACATTTTATACTACTTATCAGGTGATAGTTTTAAGGAGCAATAAATATATTTTTTATATTTAATTAATAATAAATAATTTAATTTAATAATTTTTAAAAAAATTAATACTAAATTAAGAATGATATAGATAATTTATTTTCATCAAAGTAAAATTATAAATAATAAATAATCTAAACTTAAAAAAAACAACGTTGTTATCGATTAGATTTTTTTTTGAAGGACACAAGTAAAAATTGACCGGATTGGAAACCGTAACTAAGAAGGTGCAACTTCAAGTTCAAAAAGGAAAATAAATGCTATTTCCCCAACAAATATTTGATAACTACACCTATTAAGAACCGCCTTTCCCTTTCCCACTCACTCTCTCTTTCAATTATTTATACTCTCTTACCTCTGCAAGCCTCTGTGTACTCTCTCTCACTTTAGCTTCTTTGTTTTTCAATGGAGGGAAAAGCAATAAATGCCCTTCTCTTCTTTTCCGTCACCATTTTCCTTTCTCTCTCCACCAGTCTCTCATCCCCGCTTGACTACCAAACCCTGGTTCCCAATCCTCTTCCTCGCCAGACCACCCTCTCATGGCCGGCCGCCGATTCCGAAGCAGAGACCCTAGCGGACACAGCAAATTCGACCACCTTCTCTTTGCAGTTACACCACATAGATGCATTATCCAACAACAAAACTCCACAGGACCTTTTTGGCGAGAGGCTCCAGCGCGATGCTTTCCGAGTTGAAGCTCTCTTTTCGGTTGCTGCCTCTGCTGTAGCAGCCGGGGGGCGCGTCGGAACTGGATTTAGCAGCTCCGTGATATCTGGTCTGGCGCAGGGTAGCGGCGAGTACTTCACGCGCATAGGCGTTGGTACGCCTCCCAGGTATGTTTACATGGTGCTGGATACTGGAAGCGACATCATCTGGATCCAGTGTGCTCCGTGTAAGAAATGCTACTCTCAGTCTGACCCGGTTTTTGATCCGCGTAAGTCTGGATCTTTCGCCGGAATCCCCTGTGGTTCCCCTTTGTGTAACAGGCTTGATTCTCCTGGTTGTAACACTCAAAAGAGGACGTGTATGTACCAAGTTTCATACGGCGATGGTTCTTTTACTTACGGCGACTTCTCCACCGAGACCTTAACGTTTCGCCGGACCAAAGTCAGAAGGGTGGCTATCGGTTGTGGCCACGATAATCAAGGCTTATTCGTTGGTGCTGCGGGTTTGCTTGGGCTTGGCCGGGGAAGATTATCGTTTCCTTCACAAACCGGCGCCCAGTTCAACCGGAAGTTTTCCTACTGTCTGGTAGACCGTTCCGCTTCCTCGAAGCCATCCTCAGTTGTTTTTGGTGATTCGGCTATATCGCGAACCGCCCGGTTCACTCCATTGATAGCAAACCCCAAGCTTGACACGTTTTACTACGTTGAACTCC
Source organism: Jatropha podagrica (assembly GCA_947857235.1). NCBI lineage: Eukaryota > Viridiplantae > Streptophyta > Magnoliopsida > Malpighiales > Euphorbiaceae > Jatropha > Jatropha podagrica. Next base: position 120,062 of record CANUEP010104614.1, read on the forward strand.
TTGGGATCAGTGTTGGAGGGACGCGCGTTCCTGGCATCACTGCATCGTTATTCAAACTCGATCAGACTGGTAATGGAGGAGTGATTATTGATTCGGGAACGTCCGTGACCCGTTTGACGAGACCCGCTTACGTTGCACTCCGGGACGCTTTCCGGGTCGGAGCTTCCAATTTGAGGAGGGCACCCGAGTTCTCTCTATTCGACACGTGTTTTGATTTGTCGGGCAAGACGGAAGTGAAAGTTCCAACTGTGGTGCTGCACTTTCGCGGTGCTGATGTGTCATTACCGGCGTCGAATTATCTGATCCCTGTGGATAGTGATGGTAGCTTTTGCTTTGCCTTTGCGGGTACAATGAGCGGGTTGTCAATAATAGGTAATATCCAGCAACAGGGGTTCAGGGTCGTCTATGACTTGGCGGGTTCACGGGTCGGGTTTGCTCCTCACGGTTGTCAGTAATCTGTGTGCGTTCAGGGGATGGTAAGGGAGAAAGCTCTTTCCCTTTTTTTTTTTTTTTTTTGGAATTTTATAATTTTTCTTTTTATGGTTGTTGGTCCACGAAAATTATCATTCCTAGAAATGAATCTGAAGCAAGAGAGTAAAAAAGAATTGTAGGATTGGAGATGATGTTAAGTTGTTTTGTAAGTTTTATTATTAACTTGTCAAAAATTGTAACTGAAAACGAGGGTAAAATCGTTGAATATAAGCTCAAATTTAGGTTGAATTCATGTTACTTAGAGTCAAAAATCCACAATTTCAATTACTAATATAAAGGTCTAAGTGGGTTCAAACGAGTAATACGTTGGGCATCTTGTCCATTTCATTCTGGAAGGTTATCTACATAGCAGCCAGCTAAAATTTAATGGTGTTTTGATGTTATTGCTAGACGAACGCGTTAATTGCAGGGCCTATTAATATGGTTGGTATAATTGGTACCTAGCAGTCCCCCCTATCAAGTGTGAATGTCTCTATGTTTGGTGGGCCCCGAACCTCACATAACTTCACTAGTTGGTAATGGCGATGGTGGCGGCTGTGATGCAATTTTTCCAGAGACCTTTCGGTGTATGTAAATCTAAAGCTCTCCGCCGGTGGTATGTCAAATTCGAAGGGTATGGGTAGTAGTGTCCTCATACGTGTAAATATACCATAGTGTCGAGCTTTGGATCCTGTCTCCATTTGTATCAATGTATCATGAGCCACCACAATGTGAAAACGGAGTGCGCAATAGCACATGCAACCACCGTTTGAAAACAGAATGCCCTTATAGCACATGCAACCACTATTCGAAATTCAATGATTAGATGCGCACATGCGATGCAATAGGAGAGGCGGCAGGTCAAAGAATGCTGGTATAGAATTACCAACTCTGCACTGTGTAAAATATTGTTGGTATGGGGAAATTGTAAATCGAGCCAATACTGCTGACGGAGTAATGTCCTTGATTTACTCCATTCTTTGTGGGGTTAAGTTGGTGAAAACTGTTTATATATAAAAGAAAGAAATCACTAATAAAAGTTTTGCTAATGTCTTCACAGAAGTGCAATCCTGGAGCCGCTTAAATTATTTTATTGGCGGGTGCGCTCCTCAGCTTACTTTTCGTCTTTTCCAATCAGAAAATGGCAGCTTTAGTGCAAAGTTGGAGCTGTTGGGTTCAGTTCTGATTAAGGACTCTGTTGTATTGATGCCCCTCCAAAGCATCACATATATACATATACACGCAATCGTATATATTTTTTATATAACTGTCCTGAATGATTGAATTGGAAAAGCTCGTTCAAGGACACATTTGAAAAAGCTTTATCAGTTCAAATATCCTGACAACGATATAAAACAGAGAGACAGGGTTCCCTAGGATGCCTGTTAAAAGTCACACCAAAGAAAATGAGAGAAATCCCATAATAATTTTACCAAATAATCACGAGAAATGACATATCCATCTATTATTTGTCGTTTTTAAGTTTTAACACGTGCGTATTGCGGTCCGTCATCAATTTGGTCACCGAAATAAAACCTCCAATGTTTCGGTTCAGGCTTCAGTTTTAGATATTTGGGCTTTAAGCCCTACAAAGTATAGAAACCCATTCAATTCAATTCAATTCTGAGCCTTCAACCGTAAAGTCCATAAGCCCAATAAGCCAGTACTTCTAATTTTGTCCTTTAGTCATTGAAGAGCACACGGTTTCTGCTTCGACGACGGTTTTGGTACTTGTCGGTTGCAGTTAACTTGTGAATCTTAAATTATCCTCTAAAAACGATTGATGTTGTTAATGACAGGTCGCTTCCTTTCAATTGCAACAATCTGCTGGTTTCTACGAATCAGATTCTATCTATCGTTTCCGTTAATCAATAGGCAGGTTTATTGTTTTTCTTTTTTATAATTCAATTTCCATTGAACAATCTATTGTTAATTTTGAGGTAAAGTATTTGCGGTTTCAGCATGACAGGTCACTTCCGCTGGACGCCGGACTGGATGTTACCGTTGGTCCATTCAACGACTGCCGTTTTACTTGAGAACCCACAGTCGTTTTCGGCCAAATGACTTGATTTGAAGAAAAGCTGGAACCGAAATGCCAGTGACCGCGTGAAATGCATGTTACTCTTCCACTAACAAATGAAAAAATAATCCTTCGTATCATTTGTTTAATTTTTATATGCTACAAATACATTATTTTCTGCTTCTATTTCCCACAATGATAATTTTTTTTCTTTGTTTTACGAATTTTGGCAGAGAAATGTCAGTTTTCTTCAATGCATTTTGCAAAAATGGGTTATTTACAGGATGAATAAAAAATGGTTAGTGGAGTAGGTAAGATCCCTTCTTAAGCCAAACAAGGAAATGGTAAAAGTAGCATATTAGAATCTTTTTGCACTAATAATAGATCTTTCTACTTCAAGTAACGTTGAAACAAAGCCATCTTTTATGCCATTATCATCATCCTCAAAGACAAAAAGTCCCATTTCCATCCATATATAATAGCAGAAACTGCACGATAACGATCATTCCACTCCACAACACGTTCCACAAACTACACTCCATATAAATATATATATATATATATATTCCTATTATCTTGGCACCAAGGAATGATAATGATAATATTGGTGCTTTGATGTATCCTTATTATCAATTATACATCACAACCCACAAAAATCCTATATTGCTCCTACATCAACTAGTTGGCCATTGCTCGATCAATTATAATATTTTTGGTTTGAGTCACCCAAATATTTTACCATTGCTCGGTCAATTATAGGTGTTGCATTTCAAATTTACAAGATTGTTTTTAAGATAAGATTTCAAGTTTTGAACTTCTAATTTAGAGAGCAGTTATTCAGTTGAACCCACTTAACAAGATTATTTAAGGCATAAGCATAAACTTAGATAAGCACACATAAGTTAGTAATGATACGGAGGATAACCGGTAATAGGTATAATACAGCCTAATTTTGGGGTCCTGTCCTGGTCCAGGCTATGCTTTTTTCTACGTATATTGGAATAGAATAAGAGGCGGTAACAGCTAACTACCAACAGGAAAGTTAGAGAATCATTCTTATTATTTAACTCAAATCAAAATAACTACACTTGTCCTTTAATTATTCCACCTAATCTAATCTCCTGTCAAGGCCTTCTCTCATCTCTCTCTCCGCAGAAAGTAGAAACCCACCTTGCACATTGATCAGCTGACTCTTGCAATGTCTCTCACAGACTAAGAAAGGCACCTTTTTTTTTTAAGGATAAAGGAAATCTTATTGTACATATAAAGTCAATCACTCTCTCTCTATCTCTCTGTCTCTCTCTCTTTTGCTGCTTCTCTTCTTTCCCTTCATTGCTACAAAATTCTGACCGTATTTCTTAATTACATGTAAAATAAGCAAGCCCATCAAAGAAATGCGTTGTGTCTTTACTCTGTTCTGTTTCTCAAGAATGAATAGCACAGAATTTTGAATACCCATTGGAAATAAGCCTTGAATTTGTAAATTTACCCCTTGTATCTTCTGGGGCAGTTTTATGAATGGAATTGGATAGTATTGAATCCGTGCCATCCTCAGATTTGATAGACGAGGATGAGATCCATCATCATCTCCATCAATTCCCTTCAGTCCCAAAGCCTCAGAGCAACAGCAGCATCAGCAGTAATACTGTTTCTTCAGCAATTCATTCCATCAGTGTCCATGAGCTGCTTGAATGTCCTGTTTGTACCAATTCTATGTACCCTCCAATTCATCAGGTTTGTTTTTTGTTGCAATTTGGTTGTTGGGTTCCTAATGTTTCCCGATCTGTTATTTTTTTGTATATATTTATTTTGTGGATTTCTGGCTGCTGAATTTATCCACAACTCCTTTTTGGATAGATGCAATTTTGCCGTTTTCTTATAGATATGATTTTTGTTATCAATTGGTTGCTATGGTTCAAATTCGGGGTGGGATGAAATGAAGGGGCGTTTGTTTCAGTATTTGATGGTTTTGCTGTATCAGTACGAGTGTCTTATTTTGACTTATATGGATAAGATTGAGGTGTTTCCGGTGCAAAGATATTCAATATGTGTGGTTCTCACTTCTTTGTCTTCCCTTTGTTCAGTGTGCCAGATGCTTTGTAGTTTTCATTTTTCAGTTTTCACTTTTCAGTCATAGGGAATTGTTATACCAACTTAATCATATCTTACATAGGCAGTACCTGTGTGCCTGTGTGACAATGATGAAAATCGATACAAGCCTGCCAGATATGGACTAAGAAGTACCATTGGCAGCAGCTTGTCACGGTACAAGTGCCAGTCCCTAGTTGAACTTAGCAAGTGACAACTGCCATCTTTGCTTGAACTGTTGAACTTACTTCCTCCACTGGCTCGCTCACCTTCCCTTCAAAACAACAATCCCAATAAATGAAAAATTGGTCAGCATTCGTTGTTTTCATCCATTCAGAGATTCGTGATTGATTCTTGATCGCAATTAGGAAGAGTAATAGAACCCATCTGTTTTCATCAGGATTCAGGCACTTGGAATCATGATGTGAATCCTAAGGCTATGAGTGTGAGAATTTGGCAGTGCGATGTGACAGAAGGGTGTCAAACGTGATTGTCTGTTTTTGTGCATTACAGTAGAATAAGTTTTCATTCTGCAAAATCGTGAAGTTTGACCTTCTATACACGTTTAGATTGGATTTTACTTTGGACAATTGATGTAAATGTGGAAGGAAATTTTGAGTTGACAACTTGACATGAATTTGACAACCTAAAAGAGTTAGACTCATCCGATAGCTTCTATGGATATTGCTTGCTCATTATTTCACACGGACGGTGCCAAGTTTGCTTATAGATGTCATTAAATGGGTAGCAGATTTCAATGTCCTTCACTGAATTACGTAGCAAATTGTTTCTTTGCAGTGCCATAATGGGCATACACTTTGTTCAACATGTAAGACAAGGGTGCACAACCGGTGTCCCACTTGTAGACAAGAGCTTGGTGATATTAGATGTCTGGCACTGGAGAAAGTAGCCGAGTCACTTGAGCTGCCTTGCAAATATATGTCACTTGGATGTCCAGAGATTTTTCCATACTACAGTAAACTCAAACATGAGGCCCTATGTAATTTCAGGCCCTACAACTGCCCTTATGCTGGGTCTGAGTGTGCTGTTGTTGGGGATATCCCATTCCTTGTTGCTCACCTTAGGGATGATCACAAAGTAGACATGCATTCTGGATGCACTTTCAACCATCGTTATGTCAAGTCCAATCCCCGTGAAGTAGAAAATGCAACATGGATGTTGACTGTAAGTATTTGTTTTTTCTTACTTGGTTACTTGTAAGAAAAGAAAGGTTCTTGATTGATTAGCCTTTATAGGAAAGAGCATAATAATCAACTTTATTGGCCCTGAATGCTGATGACCTACTTCTTAATGGTTGGCTAGATCAGGGTAATGGCACGTCATCGAACATGATATATCCATTCTTTGTCAACTAAAGGATCCTTCTGTACCTTTTATAAAGTGCAAATTTAAAATTTCTTAATATTATGTGACAAATAGACCGTAAATAAAAGCTGGGCTCTTTATGCTCATACTGCAGATTGTAATTTCTTTTTTGACTTAGCTGTACTCCACGATTACAAACCTGAGTTTGAACCCATCACAAACCTTTTGTTGCATTCCTGCCAGAATTTATTCTATAGTTGCCTGGTTTATTTGGGAGAGCGAAACTTATGCACCTGGGAGTTGGTTAGTTTGCATTGATTTTCCTGGGAACCACCAGTCTTTGAATCTCACTCATACAGGTGCAGTTTCATAGCAAGTACTTATCTATTTTTTCTGATCATATTGTGTAGGTTTTCCACTGTTTTGGCCAGTACTTCTGTCTGCATTTTGAAGCTTTCCAGCTAGGGATGGCTCCTGTTTATATGGCATTTCTTCGTTTCATGGGTGATGAGACAGAAGCCCGGAGTTACAGCTACAGCCTCGAGGTTGGGGGGAATGGGCGGAAACTCATTTGGGAAGGCACCCCAAGAAGCATTAGAGATAGCCATAGGAAGGTTAGAGATAGTCATGATGGCCTGATTATACAGAGGAACATGGCACTTTTCTTCTCTGGAGGTGACAGGAAAGAATTGAAGCTTCGAGTGACGGGACGCATATGGAAAGAACAGCAAAACCCAGATGGTGGGGCATTCATACCCAATCTCTGCAGTTAGGGTGGTTAACACACACACACACACACACACACACACACGCTCCCTCTCGCTCTCCCCCCTTGTCTGCTGCATCTTTTGTAATATTAGTGTATTAGATAACTTGAGAATCCATATGTATATATGCAATGGAGGCCTGAGCTTTATAAATTGTCTATCCAATGAACTTATTTTGGCTGTGGTGTGAGTCAACCATTTTACAAGCTTCATATTGTAATTCTTCAATTTGGATATATGTATATATACATGGAAGTTACTGCTGCAAATTTTGCAGCAAATGTTTGTGTATGTACTCGCTGAATTGCAATAATAGTTGCAGAATTAGTCCACTTCAACTTTCATATGGCTGATACTCATGTACAGGTAGTCGGGTATGTAGCCTAATAAGGAAGCGCACCAGCCAGAGCTGAGAATAGTTAATAGTCAATACTCATTAAAATGTCCATCTTTATTTATTTTATGTTGCAGATAAAAATAACGAACATATCTATAGAACATAAATTGTTCTAAAATATTTTATATAAATTATTTTGTAAAAAAAAAAAAGAAAAAAGAAAGAGATCGGGTTTCTCGCCAACTAAGCAGGATACATTTTTTTTTTCTTTTCTATCATACAAATAAATAAAAGATTGCGTCCCCGACGAAATTGCTTCTATCCGTTCTCTTTAATATTTTTTTAAAAAAAAGAATTATAAATATTTGAAATTAAAATGGATTTTAAGGTTAATTTGTAGCATTAAGTTATATCTTCTAATTGATTATATTAATTAGTAAAATTAATCAATATTTGCAACAACTTTAAATCATTTATTTTGCACAGTAATAAATAAAAGTTATAAAATTTGAATTATTTTATTATTAATGTTCTACGCTAAGGGTCTGTTCGACAAAATTAGTTGTTTTGAAAGCTGTTAGTTATTAACTGTTTGAGTAGTTTCATGAAACGCTAAAAGTTAAACGTTATATGTGTTAACTTTTCATAAAAAGCTACACTAATTTCTAAAAGCTAGGTAGTCTAAACGTTATGTTATCGAATAATTATTTAAATAGTTTTCAGCATTTTTATTAGTCAAAACTCTAAAAATTACTTAAAAAATCTGTTGTTGAATACACTCTAAATCAGTAAACTAATTTGATGCTCCCATGAATAAATACTGCTTAAGAAGTGATGTGTTGTTAAATTTTAAAAGTGGAGTCAACTACAAGTTCAAAAGCTCATGAAATATTTCTTTTATATGGAATGTGACTTCACAACAAAATTCCACGTTTACTTTTTCATTATATTCTTAAACTTTTATCTTATTGGATTGGTGAAAATTTGATTAATTTATAATATATATTGATACGATAGAATAAATTTCTAATTAATATTAATATAATAAAAATAATAAATTGAAATCATAATTAAAAATTAGATTAAACTTTTTAATAAAATTTGAATTTAAATAAGAATAAGAATATCGCTAAAATTAAAAAAATTTTAATTAACAAATAACTAAATTATCCTTATTATTAATACTTAAATTTAAAATTCATAAAAGCAGCATTTTAAAAACCCAATGCTCCCATATATATATATATATATATATATTATAAATATAGATATAGATTATAGATAGATTTTTATTTATTTTTTATATATTTAGTGCTTAAATAAATATTCCTTTATAGCATTTTGAACTAAATAATAGTCCATATAATTATCGTAATACTATTATATAATAATTTACAATTAGATTAATATTAAAATTTCTAATTGATTTAATATTCTTATTTCATTGACATTTAATAATTTTTAATAATTTTTTAAAATAAATAATTTATAATCAATTAATAAAATATTAATAAAATTAAAAGTCTATTAATTAAAATAAGATTAAATTACTCTTAATGATATTTTTAACTAATCAATAAATTTAAAAATTTCCAGAGACGTTTTAGAGAATCAAAGTTCTCCATTGGTATTTTTATATATCATAGATATTATACATACAGATAGATTATAGATTTTTACATAATTTATTAAAAATAACAAAAATTTATTACAGCTATAAATGTTTTTTTTTATAAAAAAAGGATAATTTTATTTGTTCAAATTTGGGGATGAAAATATATTATTATAGAGTCTGTCACTCTCACTGGTAATTAGTAATTCTAACTTAAAACTAAATGTAACAATTACTGAACTTTTGTCAAAAGATTAAACAACTATTATCAAGGTTTTGAATTTTTTTAAATTGAATATTTATATTCAAGCTAATTTAATCTTCCAATCCAATGGAACCTTCTCTTCTCCGTCTCTCTCTTTTTTCTCTCTCGCCTGAGAGTCGTTCGATGTTTATCGGCCGGCTCTTGCAATTTCAATCATGAATTTTCTCTCTCCCTCACCGATTAAGAAAGGCATCTGTTTTTTTATAAAGCAAATAAGCAATTCTTGTTCTTGTCATATACAGATTCAATCACTCCCTCTGTCTCTCTCTCTTTTGGCCTAATTTTTCTCGTATTCCGCCATTATTGCTCATTATACATAAAAGAACAATACCCATCAAAGAAAAACGCCTTTTCTTTTGAATAATCTCCTTGCCTTATATAGAATTGTGAATACAATCAGAGAGTAGGTTTTTGAATTTTGAAACTTTTCTTTATCTCGTTTTGGGCAGTTTTGGGAATGGAATTAGATTGCATTGAGACTGTGCCGTCTTCGGATTTGACAGACGAGGATGAGATCCATCACCACCACCATCAATGCCCTTCAGTTCCTAAGCCTCAAAGCAACAACATTAACATCAATATCATCAACAACAACAACAGTAATACTGTTTCTTCAGCAATCCAATCTATCAGTGTCCATGAACTGCTCGAATGCCCTGTTTGCACAAATTCTATGTATCCTCCAATTCATCAGGTTTGTCCATTTTTGAGATCTGAAAGGTAGATTCTTTATGTTCCTCGATCTGGTTGTGTTTGTTTCTTTATTATAGAGGATAGATTCATGATTCTTTTTTTTTTTTTTTTTTTTTGTAGTTAGTTTTAGTTTAACTGCCTATTCAGGAATATGCTTGCTATTCAATTGGTTGATTTAGTTCGAACTGGAGTTGTGTGAATTTAAGGGGTTTTTATTCTTTCGAAGATTTTTGAATTTTGAATTGTGGTCCGTGGATATGGCATCTTATAGGGGTAAGAGTAAGAACAGAGGAATTTTGGTGCAAACATATTCGATATATGTGTTTCTTTTCTTTCCTTTTGTGCAATATTAAGGATGCGTTATAGTTTGTCATAGGAAATCGGTAGCAACTTAATAATATCCCTGGCTAGGTGGAACCTTGGCTTACAACAACGAACAGCCTTCTAGTAGTGAATTAAGAAGTAGCTTGCATGAAGCTCTCTAATTGACATTCCCAAGTTTGATTAGAAAACGGCATCTCTACTTGATCACGTTTTGTCCTCGTTTTCCTAGTTAAAGTTGGCTGAGACTCGTTGCTTGTCTTTCTTCTGTGGATTCTTTATAGCTTCCTGATAGCAAGAGCCCCGGGAGCCATATGTTTACATCAGGCACTTGGATTCATTGATGTGAACCCTAAGATTTCTAAGCGAGAAAAATGGGCAATGTAAGGTGTTGCCACTGTGTATTATTGACGCGACAAAGGGGAAAAGTGATACATGAGGTTGTTTATTTTTGTGCTAGGATGAGTTTTCACTCTGGGGAACTCTAGAAGAACTAATTGGAGATGGTCTCATCTCATCAAACAATTGTTTGAACTTTTAGCTATATATATGACTGAGAATATGCAGTTTTTTTATTGAGGTATTGAAAATAAGCAGACCAAGTTGGGTTTTGAGTTGACATGAAATATGATGAACTAAAGGAGTAATTTACATATCTGCTGGCTTCTGTATATTGGCTTAGATTCCCAATATTTTCACCTAACATGTCCTGTTTTCACTTACAAACATCATTAAGGGGAGTAACAGCTTTCATCGTCTTTTGCTCACTTTTATATCTATCTTTGCTTGCCTATCAGATTTAACGTTCTAGCCTAGAAGATTTTTGCTGATCTGAATAGCTATTTTTTTTCCTGCAGTGCCACAATGGACATACACTTTGTTCAACTTGTAAAACAAGGGTGCACAACCGTTGCCCCACTTGTAGACAAGAGCTTGGTGATATTAGATGTCTGGCATTGGAGAAGGTAGCCGAATCACTTGAACTGCCTTGCAAATACATGTCACTTGGATGTCCAGAGATTTTTCCGTACTACAGTAAACTCAAACATGAGGCCCTCTGCAACTTCAGGCCATATAACTGTCCTTATGCTGGGTCCGAATGCGCTGTTGTTGGTGATATTTCATTCCTTGTTGCTCATCTGAGGGATGATCACAAAGTGGATATGCACTCTGGATGCACTTTCAATCATCGTTATGTAAAGTCTAATCCCCGTGAAGTAGAAAATGCAACATGGATGTTAACTGTAAGTGTTTGTTTTGTATTATTTAAAAATCGTAAGAGAAAATCAACTTTTGATAGTAAAATACATAAAAATCGTTTTTGAAGGCAGTAAATGATCATAACATGCTTTACAGAATTGCCTAGATGGGAGTGCTGTATCTTAATTTCTTTCAACTTACCCTAACATGTTAAACATGAAGTCCAATGATTTGGATGAATGGTTCGTCATGTTGGTTCATCAGCCTCATGAAGTCTGAACCTGCATTGGACCAATTACAAGACTTTTACTCTGAATGCCCTCTAGATTAATCCTGCAGGGCTTGTTTTGAATTTGGAGACTATGTAACCTAGGGATTAACTATCGTTTCTGATCATTTTGTGTAGGTTTTCCACTGTTTTGGCCAATACTTCTGTCTGCATTTTGAAGCTTTCCAGCTAGGGATGGCTCCTGTTTATATGGCATTCCTTCGTTTCATGGGCGATGAGACAGAAGCCCGGAATTACAGCTACAGCCTTGAGGTTGGGGGAAATGGGCGGAAACTCATTTGGGAAGGCACCCCAAGAAGCATTAGAGATAGCCATCGGAAGGTTAGGGATAGCCATGATGGCCTGATTATACAGAGGAACATGGCTCTTTTCTTCTCTGGAGGGGATAGGAAAGAGTTGAAGCTTCGAGTGACAGGGCGCATATGGAAAGAACAACAAAACCCAGAAGGTGGGGCATGCATTCCCAATCTCTGCAGTTAGGGGGTTCTGCCACATGTGCCTCATCTTTTGTAACGTTAGTATATTCAAATATCTTGAGAATCCTTTTGTGTATACTGGAGCCTAAAATGTATGAATTGTCAATAAACTACTCAAAAAGTTGTTCTGGCTATGTGTGAATTTGTTGTTTTGACAGCTCAGTCAGTTGTTATGGTGTGCTTCAATTCTTGTCCTAATTCTCCATTTTGGGTGCATATTGAAGTTCTTATAGCCAGATTGTAATTTTCATGGCACCATTCTTGAAGCTATTTTTTTTTTTATATTTTCATTTTATTTTTATTAGGTTAATATTTTTAAATTTTAAAAATTTGCTGGCTTTTTTACATGATAGACAAGTGCCTTTTTCCCATTACAGGCAAGTGAATTTTTAACAGAACCTGAAAGTAAAAGAATTCAATTGCATCTGTAAATGCGATAAAAAATGGTAAGAACGCCAAATGGTGGTTTTCTTTCTTTTTTTATTTTTTAGACGCACTGACACGACGGCATCAGTTTTCTTAATGTCGTTTTGATGCGGCGTTGTTTTTTGTACGTCGATGAAACATTTTTGTCGGAGGGTTTTAGGAATAGCCAATGGCTTCAAAATCCATAAACCTCTCCTCCACTATAGGCAAGTCTTGATTTTTTCATCATCTTGAGTAAATACTAATGGAGGTGCTCAATCCTTCAGTTTCAAACAGACCCCTAATTGTTCAACGCTTTCGCTTCTCCACTCGCAAATTCCCCATTAAAGCTTGCAACAGCAAAAATCTACCCAGATTCCATATTCATAGCTATAATTTTCACGAAAGCCCCTCCGTTCCATTCCATTTATCCTTCTCTGCCACCAGAAATGTTCATGTTTCGGCTCATTTTGGACGACAAACGAATCGCAGGAACTCTCTAAGGAAAAAGCTCATTGATGATCCACAGGTGCGCCAAAAGAATCCCACTTCTCTAAATCCAAGCTCTGATTTTCAAAACCCGAATCTTCATTTTAATAATCTTAATAATACTACAGAGAATTTGGATAATGATAATTTAAAAGGGAGTGATTTTGGTTATGGGGTTGGTTCTGTTGAGCCAGAAAGTGCAAAAACATTGAAAACAAAATCCGAAAAAATGAGTGAATCAGTGTTGTCGACTAAGCTAGAGGAGTGGGTTGATCAATATAATAAAGATACTGCATATTGGGGCGTTGGTTCTGGTCCTATTTTTACTGTTTTTCGTGATTTAAAAGGGAACGTCAAGCGGGTTTTAGTTGATGAGGATGAAATATTAAAGAGAAGTCAAGTTAAGAAGCGATTTGGGGATTTAACTGAAGTGAATTCGAAAGTTGTGTATGCAAAGGATTTGGCTAGAGAAATGGAGAGAGGAGGAAATATTATTGCTAGGAATAGCTCAGTAGCCAAATTTGTTGTTTGGAATGAGTCTTCTTTTGTAAACACAATTCATGATGTTGTTCTTCAGCCAGAGTTTGTCCCAGTGCTCTCGGGATATGGGAAAATGATATTCTGTGGTTTTGTTGCTATTTGGGCACTGAAGAAGTTATTCACTTTTGGAAATAAGGAGGAAAAGTTAACAGAATTGGAGAAAGAAATGATGAGGAGAAAGATAAAGTCTAGAAGAGAGAAAGAAATGCTGGAGGAAGGTAGAGTGGAAGTTGTTCAAGTACCTGCTGAATTACCAATAATGTCAATGGAAAAACCTAAACTGGATAAACAAGAATTAATGAGAAATATACTTGAGGCAAAGGCTTCAAAGGATAAATTGCTGTTGATGAATTCTCCTGGTTCCCAAACTATGGATTTGGATGAAAAAGTTCAGAATATTAGAGCAATGGCAAGGGAAGCTCGGGAGGTGGAGAATGGTGAACAAACAATGATTAATAAGGATAAAGAAGAAAAACAGCCTGTGAATGACAAATCATCCAGTGGGATGGAAATGCTTGATGAGCGTCTGGAGGAGGTCATAAGCATCCCAACCAACATTCAAAATGGAAAATCTGGCCAAACTGGGAATGTGGTTGAAACTAGAGTGCAGATGTCTTTGGACAGATCAAGAGGTGATCATACTAAACATCTAAAAGAGGTGTCCTCTGAACAAAATAAGGTCATTAAATCTTCTAGCACTTCATGTGTTGAGGACTCAAAAGACAAGCACAGGATAACAAAAGAACTGACAAAAAGAGAAGCTATAAATTCCTCTGGGACTGGTAATCCCAATGGTGAATTGTGTATGCCTGAGGACAGGTCTGTTACAATGAAAACAAGGATTATAAGATCAGTCAAAGAAGCAAGGGAATTCCTTGCTAAGACAGGTAACAAATGTTCCCAGGGACCCCAATTAAATGCAGTTGAAGAGAGTACCACATCTTTAAGTCCGCTCAGTGATAAAGTGTCTGGAAGTAAAACAACCCAAAGTAAAGAAACAGACCCTGTCAATTCCGGCAGAATGTCAGAGCCCTTGCCTACATCAAATTTTCAGGAGGATTTGATTCCAAATGTTAATATATTAGTTTCAACCAAGAAAGATGATTCTGAGGATTCTAATGAAGTTTATGAAGTTCATGATGATCAAAATTCTGAAACACTCTTAAATGGTGACAGCAGTAGCAGCACAGAGAGAAGACACCCTGTAGAGACAGAAAACTGGATGGAGAAAAATTTTCATGAAGTGGAACCCATTATTAAGAAGATTGGGGACGGATTTAAGGATAATTACAAGATTGCAAGAGAAACCGTAAATCAACATATAGGTGCCGATGTAACACGTCTTGACTATGGTGATGATGGCGAACTAGAGTGGATGAAAGATGATGATCTTAGAGAAATAGTTTTTCAAGTCCGCGATAATGAGTTGGCAGGGAGGGATCCATTTCATTTGATGGATGCTGAAGATAAAATTAAATTTATCAAAGGTCTTGAGGAGAAAGTTGAGAAAGAGAATGAAAAATTGTCTCGGGTGCATGAGTATCTGCATGCGAATATTGAAAATCTTGATTATGGCGCAGGTAATTGATTGCTTGTAAACCATATCATTTATTTATTATTATTTTTTCTATCTTCTCAGAAAATTAGTTTTACAATGCATGACTATGCTGTGCTACTGAATCCAGTGCTCTTTCTCTCCTGTTTTATTCTAAAAATTGAAAATTGTTTCTAAATGGTGAAAACTCCCATCACCATCGGAATACTTGTGTAAATTTACACATTAACAAAAGCATTTTGGTATGCTAATACAGTATCCTGCTCATCCTGTAGATGGTATCAGCTTGTATGATCCACCAGAAAAGTTTATACCACGATGGAAAGGGCCCCCATTAGAAAAGAATCCTGAGTTTCTTAACCACTTTCTTGAACAACAGAATATAATTTTTGATGGAAATGCTAGCAATTCATCCCTTGTGAAGAAGGATGAACAAAACCTGACTCAGAAATCAACGGAATCCTCAATCAATGAGAATGTGGCTACATCCTCATCTGACAATGCTTTAGAGAAGAATTTACGAAATAAGGATCCTAGTGTTTCCAAGACAATCATAGAAGGTAGCGATGGTTCTATTAGAGCTGGCACAAAAACAGGCAAGGAGTATTGGCAACACACAAAGAAATGGTCTCGTGGGTTTCTGGAATCTTATAATTCAGAGACAGACCCAGAAATTAAATCTAACATGAAGGATATAGGAAAAGATTTAGATAGATGGATCACTGAAGAAGAAGTACGGGAGGCAGCTGATCTAATGAAGAAACTTCCTGAGAGAAATAAGAAGTACGTGGAAAAGAAAATCAACAAGATAAAAAGAGAAATGGAATTGTTCGGCCCACAAGCTGTAGTGAGCAAGTACCGCGAGTATGCAGAGGATAAGGAAGAAGATTACTTGTGGTGGTTGGATCTTCCACATGTACTGGTAAGTAAAATCCTAGGGATGACAATTACTTTTTTCTAATGTTATCTGTATTTTCTTGAAAATACATATTCTTTTTATCAGATGTTAAGTATAGTATCGACTCTTTTTGGCTTATGCCACATTCAGATGGGATCATGGCATTTGAATATCTGCATAATAAAATTGATAAATTTTGTTGCTATTTCCAGTGCATCGAATTATACACTACTCAGAATGGGGAGCAGAAAATAGGATTTTATTCTTTGGAGATGGCTGCAGATCTTGAACTGGAACCCAAACCATGTCATGTCATTGCTTTTGAGGATGCTGGGGATTGCAGAAACCTCTGCTGCATTATTCAAGCTCACATGGATATGCTTGGAAATGGCCATGCTTTTGTTGTTCCAAGGCCCCCAAAGGTGGAAATTCCTTTTTTCTTTCTAATTATAACTTAGAGTTATTTAGCAGATCCTTTGAGTAATAGGGAATTTTTACCATATTTGCATGCCGTCCTGACTTGTAAATGAGAACCATATTATTAGTGTATTTACAACTCAGAAATCATTTAGCCACACTGGATTAACCATTCTAGCATTCATATATTTGAAAGAATCTGCATGTAGCAACGTGTTACTTTCAGAAATATTTTCCTGAGCACCTTTGGGAGGCTGGAATAATATTCATATTTTTCTATTTGGTGAGTGAAAATGTTTGACAAGACTTTCATGGAAGCCGATCCATTGCTACTAGCTAGTATTTATATTTTCAACACTTTCAAATGGAATAGAAATCTTTCTCTGTAATCTACAGCTAGCACTTTTTTAGCAATTGTGATCTGCTGGTTGAAATAATTTAGCTGCTGAATTCTAGGTCTTACTGTTTTGATTTTCATGTTTAGAGGTGATAGGCAGCATAATTACAATTTCATTTTTTTCCTAATTCCAATGTTTCTAATTGTTGATCTTCCTAGGATGCCTTTCGGGAAGCCAAAGCAAATGGTTTTGGCGTTACTGTTATCAGGAAAAAGGAGCTACAGCTAAATGTAGACCAAACCCTAGAAGAGGTGGAGGAACAAATTGCTGAGATTGGGAGCAAGATGTACCATGATAAGCTCATGCAGGAGCATTCTGTTGATATAAGTGCGTTGATGAAAGGTGTCTTGGGTGTCAATGGCCAAACTGCCAGTTCAAAGACTAAGAGGTATTCATTTTTGGCTTGAGTTGCATGCGTGATATAATCTAGTAGCCAATTAAGATGCGAGAGGAAGAAGGGGGTGAGAATGTGGATGGACAAGAAAAGTATGCTTTGTTTTATTTGCGAAATAAGACCATTTATATATTTTCTGTCCGTTTGTTTCAGAAAAAGGTCAAAGAGGAAGCTGAAGAAGCCTGGCAAGAAATGAGGATGATAAAACAGTTGGCCATATCAAAAGTTGATAGCTGTGCAATGCATTTTACAGGGTCTGTATCAGGGTTCTTCGTGTTGCTTCGAGGAAGGAAGCACGGGAGCAGGAGAAGCACATCCTGTCCAATGCGCTACCAACTCTATCTGTACGCCCTTGCAATCATGCACTGATGGCAATTTTTGACATTCAAAATTATGATGAGCTGAGAAGGATGATTCGAACTATGGCTAGCACAAAACAGTTCTAACAAGGAGCGTTATAGCTTTGTTTCTCAAGGTGTAAATGAATTGTAATGTGAGACGGATTGCGGCTGCGAGAATCACTAATTTCAGACACGTTGATCTCGACTAACCATCCTCACAAAGTCGGAAACTCTAGTCTGAGCAGTTGACCTCTGTATTTGTCAATAGTTCACTATTTCAGTGTTGTACATATGATAACAAATGGTCTGTATTTTGAACTGAAAGATGGGTTTTAATTCAATTTACAACAATGTGAAAACCTTCTGAGTCCGCTCCTGTTTGACCTGTGATTTACGTAAAAGGTAGACGAATCATTCTCATCTTGCTTGAGATAATTTATAATTGAACCATAGTAAATAAACTAAGAAAAATACGGTGTGTATTTGGTGGGACATATCCCAAAACTCCCAAGCCACAACTCTCAAACAAGCATTAAGTACTTATTTTATTTTAAGTACAACGCAAGTTGAGAACCTAAACGAGAAACATGAGAGTTTACATCATCATTTCAATGTTCGTTTTCTCTCATTGAATAAGACAACAAAAGATTCTAAACATTCATCACGAAGACGCTGCCGATGGACACTACAAGGTACTTCCAACTTTCAAGTGTAGTAAATTCACGATAAAATAATCAGATTCTCATCTTCAGATCAATCAGAAACAAATGAAATTCTATTGTAGTTTTGAAGTCGGAAAGAATTTGAAAACAGGGGAAAAAAACACTACGATGTAATTGAAAATCCTGCCATAGATGTATATGTACGATAACATCTGTACATATACACATATATACGAATGTTATCTACCAAATTTAGAAATCTGTCAACGCAGAGATCCAGCAATCTCATCAAGGCGACGGTCCATGACGTGGGATACTGTCTCAAGGAACGCAACTTCGCTTGTGCCAGGAAGTACAGAATCCTCTGCTTCTTGGACAATCTCCTCAATAACAGATGCCTTCTTCAAGGTCTCTCTGCACATTATGCTTCCAATAGCAAAGGGGGTGAAACCCCTCCCAACCCCCTTCTTCAGAAGCATGGTGGAGATGCGAAGCGTCCGCGCACTTCCAACCGGCATGTCCCATCCATGAAACTTCAGAAGAGCAATATCCTCTTCTGCGTCCAGTGATTTTATGTACTCAACAGTACTAGCGTTAAAAGGTTGATGAGCTTGAGGCCAGTAGAGCCAATCAAATGTGCAATCCTCGAACTGTGAAAAGTAAGAACACATGATTACTTCCACAAATTGAACAACATATTGTAGTAGTAATAATAATAATAATAGTAGCAATAAAGAATCCAAATTCTTCTGATAACATGCTCCGCGACATGTTAAATAAACAAAGCAAATCACGTTAAATATAATAAAGATAAAATTAACCCAAAAAAAGATGATGATACGCATGAGGTAGCTAAAAACGAAGAGTAAGCAATTCTTACACTTTCAGGCAAGCAGTATCCATGATCTATTGGAATCAGCACAGTCTGTCCATCTTCCTCATTTTTACCCCGCAAAATATTTCCGGCATGCCTATCTGCATTTGCCATTCTTATATCCAGAACAGATATTTTGTGAACTTCCTCTACAGGGAAAGCCACTGGACCCATATCTTCACAACTTCCATCATTCTCAACAAACATCTGCAAGGACCCAATTTTGACTGCTACATCGTCTGGATGGTTAAACCCCTTATGGAAGCACTTGATCATAACCGTAGGTGGAACCCCCGCAAAACCACTCTCATCACCGAACAAGGATCTGCGTCCCCTCTTTGGATGATCCAAAATATAAGCTGCAACTTCCCTTAAAGCTCCTTCTCCCACCCTGGTACCCTTCTTCAACCCTTCACCATCAGGTGACAAAGGTAGCCCTCGAGGGTTGTTCACAGCCATAGGTTCCTCATCAATTGGCTTAAAAACAGAAACAAACTTCTGCCCAGAAGAATCCTGCATGAAATAAGCCCCTCCCGTTCCCTCCATAGATCTGATTGGATTATTCCCATTCTCTAATCCATCAAGGGTAGCAATCACCAAATCACAAAGCACAGAGGGCAATTCAATTTTAGGATTAACAATAATTGGCTCCAATAGAAAATCTCTATCAGGAGGCTTTCTTCGTACAATCTGCATATCAACAGCATAACTTCTCTCATCATTCTCTTCACCAGCATCGTATTGTCTTCTAGCAACGGCGTATTCTTTCCCAGCAATCTCCCCATCATTCATTCGAGGTGCCACAATAGACAACTCCAAATTCTTCTCCACAGCCTTTGTCCGAACTTTTGCTGATTTCCTCACCAAAAAATGAATCACAGCATCATCATTATTATTATATTTACAGATATCATCTATAAGCCACCGATCCTCGAGTGCCTCTCCATCACAAACAACCTCATGCTCGTCAAGGTCATCGAACTGCCTCTCCTTCTTTGCAACCTGTTGTTTCACATACCCAACATCTCTCCCTCGCTCCACACAAAATGTATATTCTTTCCCATGTGCAGTCTTTACCTTTATAACCTGAAGATCAGAAAGCCTAAGAACCAAATGCAGAACATTCCCATCAGTGACACCATAGTCACGGATAAGGGAATTGCTCCGCGATAGCTCTCGGCCTCCACAAACAAGTTTTTGGTTCTTGACAACAAACCCTCTACAGGACTGAATCCGTAGCTTCACAGATTCAATGGAATCAGACCCTGAAAGACGCATTGGCATCATAGACCCCCCAACAGAGAGATATATTAAGATATAGTCATTGGAGGAGAGGGGTGATACGGCATTGACCAACTCTGAAGGTAGTACAGGAACATTTTGAAGAGGACTGAGGGCAACACCACCAGACGACATTTTTTACAATTTATTTTGTTTTTCAGTTATTTTTTTATTGGGAACAACTGTTGATTTGGATTTGAAGGAAGTTCAAAGGAAAAAAATATGCACAAATCATAATAAACTAGACATGTTTTAGATTGCCAATGACCATCCAATGACAATCAAGATGATCCAAAAAAAAAAAAAAAAAACTACAAAACGAATCTTGAAATTATGTAAAGTAATCAAAGCCAAAACATTCTGCTAACCAAACGATAGAAGAAATTTCGACGTCTAAGCCCAGGGTTAGGAGAAGTTAACAATAGATCGGGATTTATGCAAAATTAGGGTTCCAGTACAATAAGAGATCATGCGAGGGGGACGATAGCCAATATAAGGGCATAAAATGAAAGAGACAAGGGACTCTTACCAAACCGGAAGAACCGAAGAGAACGGAAAAGACGAACCGGAGGTTAAATTTACTAAAATAAGCTCGATCGGCGACGACTAAAAAGATATTTTTGTGCTGGTGATTGGTGATGAATGGAGAGGAAGAAGAAAAGAGACGCGTGGAGCCGCCAGCGTTTTATACGTAGCGCGTCAAAAGTAAGACTTTTTAGAAAAAAAGAAAAGTTAATTGTTTAATTCATTTTGGGTGTTTCTGGTCAAACATATGCAAAGGAATATTTCCTATTTTATAGTAGTGAATACGTACAACTGTTCATAACTGGAGTGGCCTCCAAGCTTTTTTAAAATTTGAATTTACTATTTTTACTATCCGTAGTTTATCCTTTTCGTCCTAACTCTGCATTCCATGTGATGAATTAAACTTATTTGTGTTTTATTAAGTTATTCTTCTTAATAATGTAAAAAGAATTAGCTTAGTTGGATATTTATTATTACATTATATCGTTAATTTTTATAAACAATTCATTTAAAAAAAATTATGGGAAAAGCGGAAAAATGTTAATTTTATAATACGGGAAAATAAGTGACAATTAGGTATGATGTGGGTGGATAGAGATAGAGGGCGGGTGGGAAGCATTGTTATTTTTTCATGTATCCGTATGTATAGTTGCAAATATAGGACCAAGACTAACGGCAATATGCTTGACAAAATCTACCGGCGTCAGCTTATACGAAATGAACAAGTGAACTGACGTGTAGTCTACTAGACTATATTATTTAAGGGTGTGTATATTATTATTAATTGAAAGTCATCAAACTTTATTTCAAATTTGCTTTTTCCTAATTATTAATGCCGAATGCCCTCTGACAACTCGAACTGCTCACTGAAATTGGTTCGTTATTATACGTGACTGACTGAGGCAGTCAATTGCTAGATAAATCCTTTTACCAGCTTCCACACACACACACACAAAAAAAAAAAAAAAAAAAAAAAAAAAAAAAAAAAACCCAAATTTAGACAGGGC